>JBBBDQ010029605.1:0-140000 GCA_037127315.1 Ascarosepion bandense | reverse complement strand
TGTAACCTTGAGTGACTTGATATTTGTTCTATTCAGCGTGAGAACGACAAACGAATGTAGCAACATTCGAAAGTACTCAGGAAGAAAACGATCTAAAATGAAAAGTGAATATGAGCAAATTTGCAGATAAAACAAAATACCTTATTCGGAAATACTACAAATTAAATTTTAAAAATTTAAGACACAGATTGTTTAATTACATAAACAAGCATATTTGAGAGACTTAGTGCTGCTGAAATACACATTAATTCAATATATATATATATATATATATATATATATATATATAGAGAGAGAGAGAGAGAGACATACACACAGACAGATATACAGACAGAAAAAAGTGTGTGTGTGTGTGTGTGTGTGTGTGTGTGTGTGTTTGCGCGTGAATGCGCGCGATTGCTATATACATTTTCAAACGAATGGCTCTTTTTGGCAATTTTATCCCCAGCAGTGTATTGCGACTGACTGAACACATGTATCTATATCTCTTAGGTACTTTTTTTTATCTCTAACCCCTTGACATTCTCACCCGCTTCCACTTTTGCTATTTTCTGCTCCGGGAATTTCTTTTCTTCTTTTTCCTTTAAACATTTCTTAGCTTTGGGCCAAATTCCTTTCCTTCGGTTGGACATAGCAGTAAGCGCATGCGCGCTCGCTTCATGTGTGTGAACGCCTGTCTATTTGTGCAGGTGTATGTAAAACCTGCAGGCATGTAATATGTTTATCTTCTGGGCATTTTGTTTATATTTTTCTCTTTAATGTATTTTTGATCTTTTCTCTCTTCTGTAATTATTTATTAGTGATTACTTTTATTTTATGTTTCCTTTCTTTCTTTTTTTTTTTTTTGTCTATCAGCAGCTGATTTTTTTTTTTTACTTCTTTCGGGTAATTTTCATTTCTTTATTTTTTTAAACTTTTTATGCTTTCACAGAATTTCTATTTTTTTAATAATTTTTGCTTTCTCTTATAATTTCTACTTTTTTAATAATTTCTGGATTTTGTATATCTTCTTTTTTATAAGTTATTTTTTATAATTTCTGCATAATATAATTTTTTTTAATTTCAGATTTTTATAATTTCCCTTCAAAGGTATGTACTTTATCTTTGCTTGCTGCACACCAATTTGGAAAAATAAAACTTGACTTTGGAAACAAATACACATTTCGATTTGTATATTCCTATATTCAATATTCATATATTCAATGGATGTCGGTTTTGTTGTTCTGAATGAGAAATCGGAGAGCCGCGTTCTAATTTCAGTTGAAATCGTTGTATTTGTAGTAAACAGTAAGTTATTTCCTCGACAACTTAAAACAGAATGACATATTTAAGGGTTGTGCAACGGATTCCGGTTGAAAAACTATTTAAAAGAAATATTTATATATTAGCCAATCAGAGAAAGAGAAATATACTTGAAAGTTAACCACTTTTGTCTTCGAAAACTGTATAAGTACACAAGATTTTGTCTCTAGCCATTAACTTGATCCCAAGTCCAGGCGACTTGAAGTTGTTACCGTCTCACCCTATATCCTGTGCTGCGTTCTGTAACTCTCCTTCTTCAAAGAACATTTTGTAAATACAGACACAAAAAAGAAGACACAATGAAACGATCATTTAACTGAGCGGACACCTCAAAGGCATACAAATATATCCCCGCTCTTACATACACCCTTATCATCATTAATGCTTTCATACATTTCACTTACTTTTCTCTTTAAAGGACTATTTTAAACTTTTCTTACCAATCTTGTCCCAGGCATCTGAACAAATATGATTTTTTATAATACGGAATTATTTAATGTTTATATAAATGATTGTTCTTATTTTCGCACATCTCTTATAGCGGACTATAAACTTAACAAGGCCAAATCGAATTTAAAACCCACAAAAATCAATTTATAAATTGGTGACCCCTTTAACCACTCTTTGTCCCCGGGAGTTATCCTGATCACAGGACCGTATATTTAACGCTTCCACCTCCACGGGCTTATTCTGGTCAACGTGCACCAGATCTAACCCTGCACTCTGGCCTCTTGTTGTGGAATCTCCCCCTTTTCTATGGTAAGGGACTCGACTTGAGTATACATATACTCCTGACATAATGAGATCCGGAAGAGATCCGTTAGAGACCATCAGGATTGATCCGGAAGTTACCGAACGATACCGAAGTTACACAGGGAATACCGCGTCAGTTGGCATAGTAACTCTGAGCTCCACTCAGCCAAAATAATATTACACGGATATACTATTTCAACACGGCTTCACTTCATGACTTGTATATATATATATATATATATTCCTTACTAATCGTATTCATGGATTACTAACCTGTGTTCCAGTTTGTGTATTTACGTTCTATATAATCTATTTTTCTCTTTCAAATATCTGTTTTGTTGTTCATTATTTTTGTGTTATCCCTCACCCGGATCCACAACACCCCTCAACCTCCGGCGTCTTCCTCGCTGGGTTGAGGTGTCTACTCGGTATTAATCGAACTCAAGAGGTTGGCCGTAGGTTCCTGAGCATCTGTAGGTTAGTCGACCGGCCCACTGGTTTAAATCTGCTTTCTGTCCACGTTGTGATTATTTGATCCAGAAAGTTAAAGTGTTGTTCTTTCCCGGTCGAATGAAGATGTAGTCACGGCTGGAGAGCCTGTGTTAAACAATTTAGAATGTAGCAAAAAGAAATAAAAGGAAAAAATCATATCCGCAGAAAGCCGGACAAACAACTGAAAGTAAAACTCTTTAGCATAACAACTCACACTCGGGATTCTAGACACAGAGAGAGTGTGCATGGTTAACCTGTTGTCAAATCGTCTCAGAAGATATATAACTTTTTTCAAAAATGTTCTCCAGACACTTTTGACGGAGACAATTCTTCTCAAATAAAAAGCTGGGATCACGGTACCTTTCAAAAACGTTGGTACAAACGACGGATGATGCAATTCCGATTGTTGTCGAGCTGGTGACGAACATTAAGTTTTATATACTCAGCGGTTTTTCAATGCTACGACGACGATACTTCAATAGTCCTTCGGCGACTATTAAATTTCAAAAATTCGACTTTTTCACAAAACATCAGTTTCACATAATCGTTTCATAATCTTCTTCTTCCTCTTCTGTGTCCTTCTGTCGTCACCGCCAGCCTGAAACAATAGGACCAAATGCAAGTAAAATATAAAATATCTTTTACTTTCCTTTTTCATACAAAGACGTCTTCGGAGGTTGTTTGGTCCGAATCGTCAGCAACCTTACCTCAGCGGTGGTGGGGGGAGACTAATCTTACTCAACCGTACGCTCACACAGTTCTGGTCTCACTCTGGTCTCTTGTCAGCATACCCCCATCGAGAAGACCCGATCTTTCGCAACCATACGCTTCCACGGTTGTCGTCCGACTCACTCTTTTCTACAGCATACTACACGCTTATATAGGAAACCCAAAGGGTTATACATGCGATTGGCTGCTTCAGCAAAAATCATGTGAACTTCAAAGATCCTTGTGGCTTACTCAGTGCTATTTCGATGTTTACTTACTAAATTAATTCGTTCATTTCCATTGACTTCTGATGACCCAGATTCAATGTCACACAACTTATGCTTAGATCAGATTTCGCTACGGGTAAACAAAATACATTTCGCTGTTCCAATTTACTCCAATTTTTTTTTATCAAAAAATTATTTCGTTCATTTCCATTGTCTTCTGATGACCCAAATTCCACGGCATAACTTATGCCTAGGTCAGATTTCACCACCAGCAAATAAATGTGCTGGTTTAATTGTCACTGTTCAATTTAATCCAATTGTAATAACAAATAATACTAATATTGCCACGTTTACTAGAAGTGGAAAATCTGTTTTAAAAATATTCTTAATAAGAATTAAAAAAAGAAATGAATGACATGACGTTTCGGCCGTTGTACATTTCGATCTTCTTCATGTGCCAGGAATTTTGTACCCTTTAAACGTGTGTATGCATTTGATTCTCTCTCTCTCTCTCTCTCTCTCTCTCTCTCTCTCTCTCTCTCTTTGTCTTACACCCGACGTGATCACGCGGTCACACCTCTATAAATTTCCAAGTTTATCTATATATGCACTGACGCACAAATACTCTTGAGAAAGGTATTAATCCATCTCTACTCCCTCTCGCTATGGATTGAATAGTATGATAGCTTGGCTTTTGTAGCCTTGGTTGGCAACCAGTCTTCCTTAGAAAGAAACGGCAACCAATAGCGGAGAAAATGTTCTGCCTAGTCAGTCTTGAATCGAAAGAGATAGCGCGTATCACGTATGGCAATTAACTGATATTCATACGGGTAGGAATCATTCGACTTATCATATAGCACTAAATACAAGTTCAGTCCGGAATAGCCATGCAGTGGAAATAATTGATCTTTAACAATTGGCAAAAATTACATGTTTGTGTGAATGTTTCAGTCATCCTTTTGAAACCAAATGGGAATGCAAATCATGCACTAAATATTCCTACGAATACAAATAGACAGGCGTGAACGATTCACCTTTAACCGTTGACAAATAATAAAACTCGCAAATGCAATAGTCATGCCTGTTAGAAATCTTACCTTTCTACCGTTTGGGAAATATGCGAATACCGATATTTCTATTCCCGATGGTGGTAAAGATTCGACTTGATCATTTGTCATGAAATGCTAGTGCCGTCTGATTCCTATTCCTAACTTAGCAAATAATTCACTTCCCACACGGAGTAGTAAAACTTATGAGTAACATTCACCTTAGTTTTTGGAAGCAAATAAAAGTATCATCTTTTATTGTCTTGTTTGTTGGAATGATATAATTTGTCATTTGCCATAAAATACTAGTACCGTATTGACTAGCCAAGCCGGTTGGAAACATTCTCACACTTTACCCCTGAGCGCCTTAGCTACCGGTAGGTTTTAAATTGATCTTTATCAGCATCTTTCCTTCAGAGAACATACAGATATACAAACATACATTTTTCTGTTCAACTTTATTATAAATAAATGAGCCCGTATCATAAAAAATAACGGCAAAATATTTTTATCGATATGGCGTCTAAAATGAAGGCAACATATGCACTGATGTACCTAATATTAAATATCTTAGATTAAGACATAAAAAAGAATAAAATAATCGAAACTTCTGAGTGTGACAGGAGGGAAATATGTTATATATGTATACAGTACTGTTTAAAGGTATTAGGACAGAACTATTTTATGTTTTTATGAGGCATCAAAATAAAGTTTAAAATCACCCCTGTCTTAACACCGTTGCTCATTACCAGTAGTGTGCAAATTTATTAGGACACAGGGGATTTTTCTAAAACCCTCACTGAAATTCAAATATAGGGTGAAAAGCCAAGTAAATAGCTAATAAATATTGATTATTTAAAACTAGGTGTACAAGAAATGTATTAAAAAGAAGTTATATTTAATTTTTCCTATTTTCTATTAAACAAGTTAATTTAAAACTACTCATTATTCTATTATCCTTGGATATGACTGACTTTTTTCTTATCCCCCACTCTCGAACTGATAAATCTAATATTACATCGCAAGACACAATTTGAGAACTAATACAAGCTGCTTGGCAGGAGATACCATTAGATACATTGAAGAAGCTTGTGATGTCTATGCCTGACAGAATGAAGGCTGTGATGAAAGCAAATGGCTATTATAATAAATATTAAATTTATTTTGTAACAAGAATTTTTTCTTGTTAAAACATTTGTTGAGCAAATTGTTTAAGTAAATTGTTTATTTTCTTTCAATATACCTCATAAAAGATAAAATAGTTCTTGTCCTAATACTTTTGAACAGTACTGTATATATATATATATATATATATATATATATGCTTCACTACTCGACTACATAATTATTACAAAAATCCAAAATAATAAGATACTGTTAAAGAGCAAACAGGCGGCAAGAATTTTAATAATTGGTAGTAAAGAGAATGAACTGAGTCGACGCGGCCTTGCTATTATCTCTCTGTATGTCCATGAGCGTGATGGACCAAAATATGTATATAGCCACCCGCAGACAGATCTGTTTCGCTGTATTACAGCTCATCACTACGGTTAGATACCTGATTAATTTTACCCAGGATTGATACCTAACCGAATTGGTGTCAGTCAGCGATTCTACCTCTGAGCGATGGGAGGTCGGTACATGGAGGCAAACTTTTAGCATGTGATTTACCATGTAAACATACACCAGTAGTTAGAGTGTTCTAATTCATTACTGAATGAATATATATATATATATATATATATATATACTTCGCTTCTTTTATATATATATTTTTCGCTCCTTCCGAGTTCGAATTCCAGCTGAATCCATTGTATTCACTTACGCGCAAATACCCTTGGGAAAGGTATTAATCCGTCTCTTCCTTCCAGTTATGGGTTAAATAGCAGGACAGATTGGGTTCTATAGCTTTGGTCGGCAACCAGTCTACCGCAGAAAGCAATGGCAACCTACCGCGGGATAATCTTCTGCCCAGTCAGTCATGTCTATTTCGAGACATGGTCGCCCAAGCGTGTATCACGTATGGCACCTAAACCGATATATATATATATATATATATATATATATATATATATATATATATATATATATATATATAGAACGGTCTTTATTATAATAGAGAAGATTATTAAGATTCTGTGAAAAGAATTTCAATATAAATATGCATTATATTCTATAATATCGATAGCTGTAGTTCAGCCATCATATTCCAAGTACCATTATATATTGGTATTTCTTTTAAATACAAATTTTCGCTTTTAGTAAGTTTATGTTTTAAAATAAAATTCATTTTAATCTTTTGATGTTCGTTGTGTAATAAATTACGGCTTGGAATATAAAGTCAGAAATCCGAGTTCGAATTCCAGCCGTTACATTCATTTAAGCGCAAATAAATTAAGGAAACTTTTGTTTCCATGTATTCTACGTCTAGGTTGAATAACACGATAGATTTGGGTTGCAACCGGTCTAGCGCGGAAAGAAAAGGCAAACTACACGAATCGTAAGTGACATGATTGCGCAAACGTGTATGACACTTAACTGACTGACATTTACGAGATTAACAAATACACAACAAACAATCTAAATGAATCTAATTGATAACCTGTTCTAGAAATGCCCCGAAAGAATACAACGAAAAATTTTTAAGAAAAGAACTACTTTTCATCAATTACGATTACACGGAGTTCTTTACCGGAAGTTGATGATTCTTTGCCAGGTTATTTGACCGGAATTCAACCGGATGTCAGCTTGGCTTAAGAACGGTGCATGGCACATCGCCTCTGACCGGATATTATGATGTTCATTCAATTTAGGAAAGAAAGCGTAAAAAAAGATAATTAGGTTATAAAACTAATATAAAAACTAGGTTATATTTAAAAAGCTGAAAGGAATGAAAGAGAAAGGCGAGAAAAGAGGTTACTGGTAAAAAAAAAACATGGCTGACTTTAAGTCAGGTGAACCTATTGCTTCTAGTTGAATCCAGCGCCTAAAGACCACTGAAGCTAGAGTATTTTCATCCCGTCATATTTAAATACACAGCATCATACCATTAATGCTTTAAAAAGAATGACAATTACTTTAATAGTTTCTGAGTTCTTGAAAAAGTCACTAGTATTTATTTCTTCTTGATAAAAATGATTAAATTTTTATTCGTTAAAAATCCAAAAAGGGTCTGTAATGGAATTGCATCTTGAATTCAATTACTTTCTCACCTAAATGGATTCCTCTGTCTTTTCTACAAATATTTTCATGGCAACTGCTTTGATGAGCTTTTTCCTTGATGTCCCGACTATTTAAATTTAAGCGTGCTAGTAGACTGACATCTAGGCTATAACCATTTGATGTTGAAATAGCTAAATTCAACCGTTACTTCTACTCCAACAGTTTCTTTTCTCGCATTTCCTACATGTGGAAGGCCCTATAATATTCAAAGATTTAATGTAATATCAATCGCTATTTTCTAATTTTTGAATCCTCTTTTGTCCCTTCTTCAGTCCTCCCTATTCTCAGTTTATCATTCTCCTTCATTTTAATTTTCACTACCTATAATATTTTTACTTTCTTCTTTTAACTGCCGCCAATATAGCTCTCCACAACTTCGTGTTATTTGTAGCTTTTAATAATGTTTGCCTTTTTCTATACCTGATACTTCTGATTTTGCCATCTATTTATGCAAAATTGTTCTGTAGGCTACTCTATGTGTTTTATCTGCCTTCTTTCTTTCAATATGTCCTGTAAATGCCATATTTTCTAAGTCCTCTTTCTTAAATATTTCTCCCTAATATCTCAACTTTCTAGTTCCGATTTTAAGTTTAACCCCACTTTTTGTTTCCATTCTTTGTAAAACTCCAAAGCATCCTTCTCTAAAACCACATTTCCTCTGCCTAAAGTCTTCATCCTATCACCACGGAAATTGTTCAGGTCGGAGGACAGATATTACATAACTGTCCAGCACTTTTTCTTCATTTTTAATAGGATATTCTTAATATCTGCTAATCTCTTGAAAGATAAATTTCGATATTCCAATATGCTTTCAGATTTTCTAGCCATATTTTCTATAACCCTTTAAAATACTTCCCAGATTGTAACTGAAATTGCATGATTTTACCAATTCAATTTTATAGCTCTCATTGTAAAATATTTTTCCTAATGAACATTTTTTTAAAGTTTTTTTTGCAGTTAGTCCTTTCTTCCTGCTTTCATTCGTTACTTTCCGTAGATGTTCTAATAGTTTTCTCTCTGTCTCTGCCACTATTATGGTGTAATCTTACGTTGCTAATATTGTGCATGTCAAAAATGATTCTTTGTAGGACTTCTGATTGCCTCCATGTAAAGTTTAAATAATTCCGGTGACATCCATTGAAAAACAAACAGGAAAAATGTTTTGCCGCATGACTTGTATTCCTTCGAGAATTTGGCGATCAAAGCTCTCCACAGCTTCTTCGTAGCTCTTAATATATTTTTGCTACATCTCTTTACTCTTGTTCTTCCATCCACTTTCTCAAGCTAGTTAGTTTGATTGTGCGTTATTTTTCTTTCACTTTCTTGCCTTCAATCTGCCCTGTGTGTATGAAATTGTCCAAGACATTTCAACAGTCTTTTCCCGTTCTTAACTATAAAAACATGATGAAAATAAAAAAAGATTGAAAACGAACTTTTTCAGTTTTTCAGTGAAGGATTTGGAAAAGTCATAACTTTTTTTTCTTGCAGGTTACAGAGCTACACTTACTACACCAATTACAACCTAAGACCCGGCATGTCATAAATACACCCACCCTCATTTTCTTCGTATTCCATTGACATGAATGAAATTCCATTCGCACAAATTCCTTTCACTTGCGGTCGGGTATGAGTTTGAGACCCAATATTATCTAATATACTATTTTAATAGTTGCAGAAAAATATAATACTCAATTCTAAGGATTAACGTGTTCTCTTTGTTAATTTTATGTCAATCTCTCACAAAATCGTACATAAACATTAAAGGGAGAATATTCCAAACAACAAACTACATGGTTTCTCCTTCTAATCCACTTCTAGTCTAATACACTGTTCTATCCTTCTCTGCCACGTTTCTATACACTGCTGGAAGGATTTTTCTCGCATTCTCTCAGCTTTGTTTTTACGGCCTTCTTGATGAACTCCACGTTTTCAAACCAGGTCTTGGGAAAAGAAAAAATTCAAACGGAGCAAGATCAGGTGAATAGGATATATGTTCCAGCGCGCTAATGTTCGTTTCAGACAAGAACTACCAGATGCTTAGGACATAGTAAGCAGTTTCATTGTCCTGATGAAGGAGCCACGATTCGTCATGTCATAAAATCATGTAAAAATGCAATGGTTGCAAAAAGCTAATATTACAGATATATACTTCCAAGATATTATATAACGCAATCCGTTTATCCCTCGTTCACCCATGACGCACGCAATACATCTAGGCCCGTTACTTTCCAAAGGGACCTCCTACTAAAAACCGCATCGTTGAAGAACAGATTCGAGAGGTTTTTTCTCTGATTACTACAATTTCTTCTCTTTTAACCTCGTGTCAATTGTTACACCCTTGTACAAATTAATTGAAACAACGGTTTTAGTTTTCTTTTCTTTCACTATATGGCAAGTTTTAGCCCCACTGGAGTTACAGGGTGTAATCGATTTCAATTTTTTCTTCCGATTACTTTATTTGCAGTGGTGGGCATTAATATGAATCTATTTTCGGGGTGCATGATGAAATTTGTTTGGCCTTTTGTCATCTGTGATTGCATTAGATTTTTATCAAGCTCAAACACCATTGTCTTGACTGTCGATTAGTTGTCATACGGCCAATGTCTGCGATGGACGTTACTCATAGGAATCGCACGAAAATTGTAACACTGCATGAACACACTGGCAAGTCTTACACGGAGATCGAGGATATTGTTGGCATCAGCATTTCTAACATCATTCGTGTCATCAATGCGAAGAAACAAACTAGATCCATCATTCCAAAATGCGGTCGGAAGAGAAAACCAACGCCAAAAGACGACGTATACGTGATCAGGGTATGTGTGAAAGATCCTAGGAAAACATTATTCGTTTTGTTTCAATTAATTTGGACAATGTTATATCTAGTTTTCACGAAACTCAATCTGTGACGTTATAATTTGAGTGGATCTTGTGCCCTATATTTGCTAAACAATTGAAAAATGAAAGAAAACGATGCCTATTCTTTATCTTTTTGCTGCTGTTCAGCATATACAAGGCTCAAGAGCCACTGTTCGGTTTTTGTGTATTTAAGACAAACCTTGTTAAAGAGACAAAGATATCAACACTCTGTCCCTGCTTTCTAAAATACATTTATCAGTAAAACCACTGAAAAACAACCTTGCTGCTAAACATTATCACAATTAAGAACTATATATATATATAATGATTAAGAATAAATAAGAAATGTATCTAAATCTGATATGATCCACTTTTATTAAAGGTTCTTCAGAGGTCGAGGGAGAATTAAAAAGTCACAGAATACAGGAATGCTATGATTTGGGGTTCGTTCTTATTGGTGAAATACGTGTCATGTTTCTTAAAGCAATAGATATTTTTACATCTGTTAGAGTAATCTTTTAGATATAAAGTGTAAAAGTGTGTGTTTGTCAAAAAAAAACGCTTGTTTGAGTGGGTGTATGAAGGACGGTAACGTTAGTTCATATGTGCGTGCGCGCGCGTGTGTGTCTGTGTATGTGTGTGTAAAATGTCTGCTGAAGTCACTAATGTGTCGATCAATGAGACGCAGCTAGATGTAATAATCCTGTTTGGGTTTGGATTTTTCGTTAAAATATTTTTATACATTTTATGAGATGGACTTGCAATATTTCCTTTATTTTTATGTATTATGTAGACATAAGTTAGTTTTATGAAGAATGGATCTGTAGAAAGATAGTGAAGATATGTAATGTTCTCAGCGTGTGTTTATATTTGAAATTACGTCTACACACATACCCAGACACACACACCCACATATACACATATAGAATCTGACATTACCATCTAGCATCCAACCAGACCGACAAGCGTTTCTTCACAACCACACATACTATTACACACATTCCTGTCGAAAATATTGCTCACACATATTTTAAAAAAATCATCTGTGACATGTATCTGACTGATAAAAACTTAACCCAAATCATAACATACCAGTATTCTGTGTCTCTTTCTTTTTTATTTGTTTCACGATATCTGATTAAGCTTCAATAATAATAATAATAATAATAATAATAATAATATATATATATATATATATATTCTAGCATTACAGCCCGGAGTTGCTCAGGTGTAATGAAAGCTTTAAAACTAATCCATGGTCCTGGAGCTCAGACACTTTGGACGTTGCCACGAAAAACTAAAATGCAATAGTTGTTTCCAGTTAAAACGAAACCCTAGACTGAAAAAAAATGAATGGATGTAAGTCAAATAAGTTTTTTTCGTCGTAAACTGAATTTTGAAGGCTAAATATGTCCTCTGATTAAATGGTATCATGGCTGAGACTAAGAACTACAATTATACCTACTTAGTGCCAAACCCGAAGCAAAAACTAAAACAGGGCTGAAAAAACACAGACATACAGGCATATAAACAGACACGCACACAATCATCTTGCTTTATATATATATATATATATATATATATATATTATCGATTTTCTGCACTATTGTATGAACTGCAACTTTGAAACTTCTGAATATCGTTTCTTATGTCTTTGTCTATGAGTGTATCGTTTTTGATTAAAATCGGACCACTCCTTCTATAATCCGATTTTTTCGATTATCGATTTTTGATATTTATCGGGGTACCTCGACACAAAACCTAGCCAAGAACACTCGCAGGCGCTTATAGTACAACTGTGTAAATTTACAAGAAAATCGGTTCAGCCATTTCGGAGTCTATAGGTAACGGACACACACACACATACACACAGGCACACACACACACACATACACAGAGACAAAGTTTAATTTATAAATAAGTTTAGATATATATATATATTATAGTTTTGTTATTACAATAGTTTATAAAAATTATATCACTACACAAAAATTTCCATGTTTCAGAATATTATTGTCCTTCTTCTGGTGATATTTTAAAATAAATGGTGAAAAGCTTTATTTTGGAAAATAAAAAGTAAATTCATGGTTATTTAGTAAATTAAGAAAATGTAGTTGGAGGAAGTTAAACAATATGATTATGGGTGTGCCTGTATTACTAAATCAAAAGTGAGAATTAGATTGAATTATAAGATCGAACATTTAGATCTTATGAAGGTGAAATATTGAATTATTTCATAGTAAAATTATACTTTTTATCTGTCTGACAAGATACATTTTAAGGAGAACATAATATCCAATTGAGTAGATAGTGGTTTTTGACAGTAGACTAAGTTTTTAGGTTTTTAGAATAATTAAATTATTTTACTACTGAATTTGTTAAAAGGACTAAATTACTTACGTTAATTAAGTACTTATGGTATACTAAGGTGTATTGTAGTTATGAAATACAAGTAAGTATTGTGTGGGTCATTAATTTATAAAAATATAATTCTTATGTAATATTAGAGCATAAATTATAAATGAACATTATAATGAATTAAATTTTGAAATGAAAAATTTATGGTGTTTAGATAATACTGTCAATTCATTTCTATGGTTTTGTAGTACTTTATTTTTAGGAAACTTTATAATATGCAACTTTTCATTCAAACAGTGGGAGCAAATGTCATAAAATGATTTAAATATTCTAGTTTTTTTTTGTTTTGTTTTGTTTTGTTTTGTTTTTATCAGAACCTTCCATTTTACTTTGGAGAATTTACTTGTTTTCTTTTAACTGTCAAAAATACGCAGAAACGGATGTTTGGTTTCGGTACGCGTTATTCTTGGAGAACGTTAAATGCATATACTATCTCTGTTTAAAAGTGTTCTTAGTAGAAGTTATGGCAACTATTTTAACAATTTGGTTTTCATTAGATGATGTAGTACATTAGTAAACAATAGAATATGTGAGACAACTCTTTTCCGGTAGGCAACTGTTAGGCTTTCATCAAATAAATAAGTTTGTATTATTATTATTATTATTATTATTATTATTATTATTATTATTATTCAAATAATGAATTGTTTGAGCAGTGATATAATGCTTTTAACAACTATTGACATAACTAAATTAAAATATTAAGCTATACTCTACTCTGTATTGATCACTTTTTATAGAAGTAAATGCAACGAACTGTAGGTTTTGAATCTGTTCCTTCATTTCTTTATATATATATATATAGAGAGAGAGAGAGATTCTTAATATATATATATATATATATATATATATATATATATATTACTTTAATCAAATCGAAAACCCTATCTCCAGAAGATTTCAGAAACGGCTGCAAAAATAAGATGAAAAATGCTACGGACATATGGAGCGATGTCAAATGATCTTGTCACAAAAAGCAAAGGTTTATTAAATATGCAAATTATGCCACCAACATCTGTCATTATGGCGAATACGAATCATGATGATAGATGTTTAATCCGTTCCTTGGTAAAGAAAGGCGCTTGAATAGTGTTTGGAATAGACACGTCAAAAGTAGGTAGGACAAAATTTACATATTGGTACAAAAAACAAGAGCGGTTTGTAATAAACCCTGCCAGTGGGAATATTTCAATCTGAATTTTAGCAAGAAATAAAAATGCTATCTTTCATAGTTATGTTTTTGGAAACATTCACTTAAGTTATTTGGCAGCAAATACAAAGATATCTGGAAGAATCATATCGCTAGCAAAGGTTTTGCATGTGTTTTGGCACCAAATGTAAATCCGGCCGCATGAGGCAATGCTGTATAAAATTTGAGTTAATATTTCATAACCGTATATGTCTAAAAGTTATGCATGTGGGAATGTTTCATCTTTTAGAATTCGTAATTAATTCATTTTTACTATGCAATAACCCTACTACAACGGAAGATTTAACTGAACATTAGAAATCGTTTGCAAATGGCGACTTGTACAGACATTATAATGGGTATGGTAGAACGTAACTGTTGGCAGTAAATACTAGGGCCATCTGGAATAACCAAGCCGGTGGGAATTATTCATCTTTAATAATTGGCAATTAATTTTTCTATATGAAATAGAAATGGAACTGCGGAAGTTCTAATCAGCCATATGGAAAATAATAAAATCCCGGCATTTATAATCATGTTATTGGGTATGATACAATTCATCAGATACCATCAAATATTCGGACCGTCTGGAATAACCATATCAGTAGTAATTATTCATCTTTATAAAATAGGCAATTAATTTTCTTAATGGAAATGCATGGCACTACCGAAGTTTCAACTTAACTTCTGGAATCAGTTGAAAATGCCAGCGTTTAGAGACCTGTTGGTGGGACTGATATATATATATATATATATGTGTTGGGAAAATATATGTAAGAAAATAGTTGCGCCGGTTAGAATAACCATGTCGGTAGGAAGTTTGATTCAAAGTTGGTCGAATTAAAAAAAAATATTTGAACATTTTTTTACACAATAAGATTCAATTGATAGAAAATTATATACGTACAATATTTAAAATATGAATATTGAATACAAAATGGCCGGATTGAGGGATAAAAGGACAATATTGCTTATGTATGGTGATCTCATTTTAAAAAAGTTATGCTATAAGAATTTTGGATCCAATTTTGCCTAGATTAAATGATATTCGGATAACATTGCTTACACATGGCGGCTGCTTTGATAAAATAAACTGATAACTGTACTACATTTGAAACACGTACTTTTGGATCCAATTTTCACCGTTTTAAAGGATCAGTCAGTCAACGGACTGACTGATAAGTGCCATGCGTGAAACACGCTTGGGCGATCATGTCTCGAAAGAAACATGACTGACTGGACAGAAGATTATCCCGCAGTAGGTTGCCATTGCTTTCTGCGGTAAACTGGTTGCCAGCCAAGGCTATAGAACCCAATCTGTCCTGTTATTTAACCCATAACTGGAAGGAAGAGACGGATTAATACCTTTCCCAAGGGTATTTGCGCGTAAGTGAATGCAATCAATTCAGCTGGAATTCGAACGCGGCTCCTCGATTTCTCGTTCCGAGCCGATATCCACTGCACCACAACGCACATCCCCCTTAAATGTTGCTTTGATGTAGATTTATAATCTTACTATTAAATAAGAATATTAGATCCAATGTTGTCGAGAGTAAAGTATGGTTTAATTTAGCTGTTAAAATCATATTCAAATGCCGATTTTATAGAATTTATGAAATGCTATATCTAATCTACTGCCAACGATTATTTTTAATGCGAACACAATTGCGAGCACATGAAGATTTCCTCTCTAGAATCTAACTACATTAATTTTTCTTATATGATTTCTTCTTCTTTATTTTGATTATTTTTAGCATTTTGTATATTGTTTTCATATTATCGTATGCATATATGGCCTATAAAGCTTGTGTATGGTTATATCTATTCATTTGGTTATTCTTGTATATTACATGATTTTTTGGTAGATGTGTGAGTTGATGTATGTGTACTTTAATTTTTGTAACATTTCCGGTACGGTTGTTTCAATGTTAAACTGTATACACCTATACACTTCACCTAACCTCAATACTTCCTCTCTGCAATAACCTAATTATAATTTAATATTCTAAGTTAAATTAAACTATTGATTCTTCGGGTTTAGGGAAGCAGCCTGTATTTTTACAACGGCTGAAATAAATTCTGGATATGTAACCGTTTAATTATATTGTGAGTTTTCTCATCTATATATCCTAGTGCTCTGGATAATATCTGTTGAGCACTGTGTTTTTTTTTTTGTTTTTTTTTTGGTATTTTATATTAATCAAATTAAGTTTTTGGATTATTCCTACCGTTTTTACGTGTTTTGTCATTATATCCAATATATATATATAGTCATCCGCAGACAGATATGTTTTGCTTTATCACAGCTCATCAATACGGTTAGACATCCGATTTCTTCTAACCAGGATTGAAACACGACCGAATTGATATCAGTCGGCGATTCTACCTCTGAGCTGGCGCTCGATAGAAGAAGGCAGACTTAACTTTATATATATATATATATATATATATACGCACTCACACCGTGATTGAGCACTCTGGAAGAATGTTAGATTTTGAAAAAACAGCAGCTACTCTAGCTCCTAAGCATCGGTCATTCAGTAATGAATTAGAGCACTCTGGCTACTGGCGTATTATACATTATTCGCTAAAAGTCTGCTTCCTTCTACCGATCGCCCATATCTCAGAGATAGAATCGCCGACTGACGCCAATTCGGTCGTGTTTCAATCCTAGGTTAAAAGCAATCGGATGTATAACCGTACTGATGAGCTGTGATACAGCGAAACAGATCTGTATGCGGATGACTATATATATATATATATATATATATATATATATATCCCTCCTGTCAATATTAGGGAGAGAGACATAAGCGATAATTAAATGAGACCTAATTTACCTAGGATCAGAGTTATTTATATACATATATTTATATATATATGTGTGTGCGTGTGTGTACGTGCGCACACAGTTTTGTATTTCGACAGAAACCCTAAATGTATATATTGATAAGGGAGAAAAAAATTATATTTTTTTGCATGCGTACAAGAGATTTCTTCATTGAACATCGACTGTGTTAAATCCTATGCAAGTTATCCTTCGTTCCAATCAATTTCGTTTAATCTGTAGGTTTTACCGAAAATGTTTTACAAGTGTATGTGTTCATAATTAATATTATTAACAACTGTTTTCACGTTTTTTTTTATTAAGGTTGCCATGTTTTCAATCGTTTTTTTTTTTTTAAGTTAGATGAATGTATTATGTTGGTATTTTCTGCAAGTAAGTTTTGAATCAAGGTTGTTAGGTTTTCGTGTGTATTTAAATTGGTCCAAGCTGTGTGATTTTTTTTAATCATTTCACCCCAAGCAAGGTATTTTTTGCCACTAGTGCGCAGGGTTTACAATGGAGGAAAGTGATGAGAAAGAGGGACAGGTTATAGGATGTTTCAGGAAGTAGGTAAGAGAAGGATGATATTACTGGTGTGATGAGAGTAGAGTGGATGGAGAAAAAAAAACATGAGAGAAAGGATGCGAGTCAGTGAGATAGAAGATGATTATTGACCATACATTTAAATTCTCAGAAATTGTACCTCTCGGGGAAGCAAGTATACGGAAGGAAATTCCACATGAGGGAAGTGCGAGAAAATAAGCACTTAGAGTAGAAGTTTCGGTCATATTTTATTGTTTTCACTGTAAAAGAATAGAACCTAGTTGCTAATCTAGTAGCTTGAGTACATTCATACATATAGGGCACCAGTGAGCTAAGTTCATCGGAAAGTATTTGTAGAAGAGACACAGGGAAGCCACATTACGCTGGTGAAAAAGTGACTGCATCTGAGCTGCTAAGTCGGGATCGATCACATTACAGATTCTCCGTCCGTTGGATTTTGGCAAGAACCCTGAGGTGAATAGCAGGGGTACCCAACCAGATGTGGCAGCAGTATTCGATACATGGGTGGATGGTAGATTTATATAATGTGCAGGATGGATTCAGACATCATCTAATTACATCGGGGAGATCGTCAATGAAGATCAGGAAAAGCGTAGGACCTAGAATATAGCCTTGAGGACACCCGCGTTCGAATGATAGTATCCGGAGATATGTCCATTCAATACTACCTCCATTGTGCGATTTGAAAGGAATGACTGCATTAGGTCAAACAATTCTCCAGTTCTATCATATCCCCTCAGCTTACGTAGAAGGCCAGCATGCCAGACTCTGTCAAACGGTTTGGAGATATCCAGGGCAACAATTCGAGCATTGTCATTCTTGTCAAGAGCCTGGTATATATAGTCAGTGGTGATCGTTAGCATATCAGCAGTAGACCTGGTGAAGTGGAAACCATACTGTTTGTCAGAGAAGAGACTGTGAGCTGTGAGATGGTGAACCCCTTCAGCGTTGATAATGGCTTCGAGCACTTTGCTAAAAATCCGTAGGAAGCTGATAGGTCCATAATTAGAAGTGCCCGAGATAGGAACCACAGAGGAAGCAGAAAAGCAAGAAGCAAAGAGGCAGTAGTTATAAAGTTTGGAGAGGACTGAGGAGAGTTCATAGGCACATTTCTTCAGGACAATGATTGGGATTCCGTCATCTCCGCTCGCTTTATGGGGATCAAGCTTTTAAATTATTTTAGAGACTAGAGAAGGGTAATGTGGACGTCATTCTGTGGACCTCAGTTCTAGGTGAGAAGTGGGGTAGATCCACCCCAGACGCATCCAGTGTCGAGTTGGTGGAGAATCTACGAGCAAAGCACTCTGTCATGTCCGCTGAACAGGTGAGGACCTCAAATTCATTGATTAGAGGCGGGGTTGAGCGTTTATTATTATTAGGTCTTTTTGATATGTATTTGCATGTACGATATTATTATTATCCATTGATTCGTTTTCATCAGGAACATAAGTATGTATGTATACATATCTATATGTGTGTGCGTGTGTGTGTGTGCAAAATCTAATTGACCCCCAAAATTACGTCGTGCCATAAAATATTATGTCTGAGAATTCATTCAGATTTATAAGTAAATAACCTAAAGGATCAAAGTCAGATGAAAAACAAAATAATTTAACATCTAATTCTATTTATTACAAAAATAGATACATACATACATAAATAAATAAATACACACACATACATCCATAAAAAACATACATACATATGAACAGATTGAGATAGATAGATCTAAACTTATTTATAACTGTAACATTGTCTGTGTGTGTGTATGTGTGTGTGTCCGTTACCTATAGACTCCAAAACTGCTGAACCGATTTTCTTGAAATTTTACACAGTTGTACTATAAGCGCCTGCGAGTGTTCTTGGCTAGGGTTTGTGTCGAGATACCCCGATAAATATCGAAAATCGATAATCGAAAAAATCGGGTTATAGAAGAAGTGATCCGATTTTAATCAAATTTGATACACTCATAGACAAAGACATAAGAAACGATATTCAGATGTTTCAAAGTTGAAGTTCTTACAATAGTGCAGAAAATCGATAATATATATATAAGGCAAGATGTTTGTGCGTGTGCCTCTTTATCTTCCTGTATGTCTGTATTTTTTTCAGCACTTTTATTTTAGTTTTTGCTTCGGGTTTGGCTCTAAGTAGGTATAAATGTAGTTCTTAGTCTCAGCCATGATACCATTTAATAAGAGGACATATTTAGCCTTCAAAATTCAGTTTACGACGAAAAAAACTTATTTCATATCGATACAGGAAATCAAAATTTGACTTACATCCATTCAGTTTTCTTTCAGTCTACGGTTTTGCTTTAACTGGAAACAGCTATTGCTTTTTAGTCTTTCGTGACAACGTTCAAAGAGTCTGAACTCCAGGACCATGGGTTAGTTTTAAAGCTTTCATTACACCCGCGCAACGCCGGGTTATACTGCTAGTAGATAGATAGATAGATAGATAGATAGATAGATAGAATTTCCCGCCTAAACCTATCTTATGCATATAGAAACCAACCAGCTACCCATGCGTTGAATAGATTTGTCATATATGGGCGGGCACTCCTGTTATTTATCTCGAGGTTCTCGACAAAATCCAATGGAGAATCTGCAATGTAATCGAGCCCGACGTGGCAGCTCGACTCCAGTCACTTTCTCACTGTCGGGATGTGTCTTCCCTCTGTCTCTTCTACAAATGCTTTCGCGGCTTTTGCTTCGACGAGTTTAGCTCTTTGCTGACACATCTACACGAATTTACTCGAGCAACTAGACTGGAAACAAGGTCTAACTTTTTTACAGTCAAGACAACAAAATGCAACTGCGACTTTTACTCGAGTAGCTTCTTTTCTCGCACTTGCCGCCTGTGGAACTCCATCCGTATACTTGCTTCCCTGGCAGCTCCAATCTCCAAGAGATTGAATGAAAGGTCAATTATCAACTCTTATCTCATTGATTCTCATCCTTCTCTTATTATTTCCACCAAAAGCTCCAGTGACAGCATTACCTTGCTTGGTGTGAAACCATTATATAGATAGATAGATAGATAGATAGATAGATAGATAGATAGATAGATTAAATGCATTTACAAAGAAATAGCATATGATGAAAAACAATTATTTGTTGTGTAACTGGGTATGATTGATGTGTTTTTAACGGCTTATTAACATATTCCAGGTTATCTAAAATCATATTTTTTTTATTGTAATAACTTTTTGTAACAATAATGATTTATTGATACTATTACTTCTATTTAACCAATAGCTTGTGAGTAAATGAGTTAGATTCTTACCCGCCCATAAGTAACCCCCCGTATGTGAATAAAATGAACGCTACTAGAATTCAAACTTGTCGCCCCGATTTGTAGTTCACAGCCGTTATCTATTACCTCACCTGCACACCCAAGCTTACAGTTCACCCATCTCGGTATAGAACAGGCTATAGTTGCTTAACCAGTGTTTCAACGTAATTTGGCCGTAAGCCATTAGGCTGGGGATTATTGGAGCTTTTCCACATATGTAAAAATGGAAGTTTTCTTTATTTTCAAGTAAATTATTAGTCTTTAAGGAGAAATTAATACCACTTTGAAATTTGCCTAGATTTTTTTTTATCTCAGAGTATTTTAAGAGTTACATTTATATGAAACTGATATTTTATTATGGTTTCATCAGGATTTATTTTTTAATAATCATGTAACCCCAAGCAAGGCAGAACCATTACTGGTGCGCAGGGATTTACAGTGAGAGGAAAAACATGGCACGGGGGTGCCAAAACAAAAAGAATAAGAGGTGGATGGTATTTAGGGAGGTGGATGGTACTTAGGGTGGTGGATGAAATTTTGGGTGGTGGCAGTTGAGGTTGCATTTAAACTTGTAGACATTGTAGATATCGGTGAAGCAAGTAAACGGAAGGGAGTTCCAGAGGAGGGAAGTGCGGCAAAAGAAAACTGCTCAGGTAGAAATAGGGATTACATTTTACTATTTTAAAGATATCTTCATATAATTACATTTGAAATTGATAATTTGTTAGCATCTTTATGTACAGACGTTTATCGGCGCGGAAACTTTCGGTGAATAAAAATAACATAATTTTCTTCACTATTTTCAAATTCGCACGTTAGCGCGAAAATCTATTTTTTGACCAACAGATAAAAAAAGATTGCCTCCGTGCGAAGAAAAAGATCAAGGAAAATTTCAGGAGCAAGTGTGAAATGTTTATTAACCAATCAAAAGAGAGCAAATTACAAAAAATAACAAATTTAATTTTCAATGACCCGTGTCATGTTTCTTCCTGCCAAAAATAATCAAACCACGTGATCGAGTTGGCTACATATTTCACGGTTTTCGGTCGATTAGTCAGAGAGAACGAGGAACTATTAGACAGTCTATACTGAATATAATGTAGCAAGAAAATAATCAAGCCACCTCCGGCGACCACATTCACAACGACCTACCTATTCTATTGCGCAATTTTCTTTATCTCTCCTTCTTCCTTTTTGCCTAATTACTGTCAACACAAAAGAAAGAGGGGAACAAGACATTACTACTAGTTTGTTGATACACTCAGCAAAAACATGGACTTAGCTTTTTATGTATAAATTAAATTTCGCTGAAACAAACGAACACTTAAGTCTGTAAACTCTTTATTACACCTTCTCTTAGAACATTTTCACAGCTAATAACTTCATACCTACAATTTGAGGTTATGCTGTTCGATAAATGAATTTTCATTTATTTATACAAAAGAAACAGTTTTATCCCCTCAGCTTTCTGGTGATAATCTTAAATTGTAGAGAACTCGGTTATGTTTGGCACAAGGCCAATTTAAAAACGTGGTCAAGCTCCCTATTTTGAACTGAATCAGCAAGTTTGCTTTTCCTTATTTTTTAATCCTAGTCGATTCTGTTTCTCTTGAGAATGTAAAGTATCCATCTCTTCCCTCCTTATCTGTTTCTACAAACGCTTTATTTTCAATATTGCACCTGATGATCACTTGAAACTGATGTGAAACTGACAGACGCTATCCAGTGTATATCCATATTATATCGTTCTATATACACTACCGGCCATACTTATTATGCCAACACAATTTTTAAAAAATTACGTATTTCATACTATTTTTAGTATTTATTGCAAAATGAAAATAGAATGGTTCTTTTGTTATTATTACTTTGCAAAATTTTACAAGGCAAGGAAGCAAAGATGAACTCGTCCGAATCACCGTAAACTTTCTTCATTCTTTCATTGATGAAACTGCATTATAGGTAATTATTGAATATTTACAAATTCATTTGATGCTGTTTTGCGATATTAACAAAGGAACTATTCTATTTTCATTTACAATTATTCACTAGGCAATAAATACTAAAAAATAATATGAAATACATCATTCTTTTAAAACACTGAGGTGACCTAATAATTATGGCCGGTAGTGTACATCTTTATCGTGATTTAATTTGACGTCTCCAATATGTACCTCATATATTGAGTTGTCTCTTTTGCTGACAGCTATGAATTTGTCTGCTTATAATTAGTCCTTTCTTCTCGCTTTTCAATACTTACTTGTCCAAGTGTATTTCCAGTCTAATTTCAGATTCTACCAACAGTGTTGTCCTCACCATTAATATTATATCTTGCAATTTTAACCTTATTTAGAGTTAAAATTTCTTCCTCCTAAATTTTTATGCATATCACTTAGTCATATGACAATCAGCGGACTCTCTTCTATAGAATAGTCTTCAGATAGGAGCTACTAAGACAAGATGGTCTCATGAGGAGTTATTAGAGACAACTTTTTTATTTCTTCATGGACTGGATTTATGAGTAAAGATAGCTTTCCTTTTACAGGGTGAGAGAAAGCTTTTAATACATTTTTATTTTTTTCAGTATTTTTCTCATTCTAGAAAATAAAACTTCTTCGAAAACTACTGCTCTTTAGCTATCTTCATTTTCTTGCATCCTGTTATTTTTGGTTAATGATCTGCTTTCTCCAGACAAATATTTACAATATTTGCTGGATTGGTTAAATAAAGTAAACCCCTTTATTTTTAAAACTATTACCATTGTTCTTGTTTCCGTTACATCTCCACAAAGTGTTGGAAATGTTTCTAAACTATTTTCAAAAGGGATTAATATTTGAAGAGATTAAATTTTCTTAGTTCTCAACTGTGTCAATAATTGCTAGATGATGTAGAACATAACCGACATATTTTTACAAATAGATAACATCATTGTTTTGCTTTTTACGGCATATCAACCCATTTTGGTTGTTTTTAGAGGAAATAAATTTATATTCAATAATTATTTCTTTGGAAATTATTTGGGATATAATAACAATTTTTCCAGGTGGAAATGTTACTACTGAACCCATAAAAAATTGATTCATATCGTTTCCAAGGGACGTAAGTGAATGTAACGACTCCACTGAAATTCTCATCCTGAGGCGGCCTCCGTTGCACCATTATATAGCCAGCAAAAAGAAGGAGGAAATGATTTAAATATTTGACTTTTTATTTTCGGGAAACTCATTCCAAAGTTATTTTCTTCATGTAGAGTGTTCCATTATTATCCAGGTCTTTTTCCAGACTAAGCTGTACTTACTAAATAAGAGTATTGGTTAAAAATACAAAAATGAAAGAATGGTGGAGTTATTCAACAAATTTATTTCCCACGAAAGCTACTGGATACAGACGGTGATAGAATTTATTAAATATTGATAGGAATGATGACAGGTTTTATTTAAGTTCAATCTACACGAGAATAAAAATTAAATTAAATCACTGCCCGTCGCAGATAAGCTTGCCCCATCAACTTTCCTCAGGGACTGCAGAAATTGAAAAGGTTAAGTTGGCTTGTGATAAAATTCGGGTTGGGGTCAGGTTTGATTTTGTTTGGCTGGGTAAACGATTGGGACTTAAAGACGTGAAAGAAAAAGATAATTTGTAACAAAAATTATGAAAGAAAAGAATAAAGTTTAGATAGATAAAAAACAAGACGAAGACGTTCAGAGTAAATATGGCTGTAAGAAGAGAAGATGAAAGCACGAAGAATGAGAAATCAAAAAATCGATCAAGATGGCAGATGGAAATGATAAGGTCTCAAGAGAGGAAAATAGAGAGACAGAAGAGAAAACGCTGGAAATGAATTGGATAAGGGGAAAAAAGCGTTTGATTGAAATACAAAGAAAAAATAAATTAAATCTGACAGCAAAGAATTAAAAAAAGATTAAGAAAAATAAACTAAGGGAGACAACTGTGCATTGTGGCTAAGACTTTTGCATACTTTCTACTGGCACCAGAATTTTGCAGGCCTTTAACACCTTCTGTATTGGTACAACATTTTTTTTGTTCATAGTCGCTTTCAGTAGTAGTGTTAAGCTTATAAATGACGAAAGACGTCTGCACAAGATATAATATTATAATTAAAAATTGAAAACTTATAATTAGGAAGAAGAAATCATAAAAGAATGTGATGATGAAAACGAAGATGGTGTTGATGAAAAATAAAAATACTGATGAAAAAGGAGAAGAAGGTAATGATGAAAATGCAGAACGAAAGAAGAAAAGAGAAGGAAAAGAAGATAGAGAAGAAGCTGATGGAAACTAGATAATGGGAAGAAATAAGAGAAAAAAAAGAAAATGATGATGAAGGTGAAAAAAAATGAAAGAAAAATAAAAGAAAACCAAGGAGAAGAAAAAGATATTGAAAAAGAAAATGAAACAAAAAATAGAGGTGAAAATGAAAATAATGAACATGACAAAGAATAAAAAGAATAACAGAATGAAAAATGAAAAACAGAAAAGAAGAATGACAAAACAAAAACAGTTATAATAACAGGAAGAAGAAATAAAAGGAAGTAGAATGAAAAACATAATAGTAATAAAAAAGAAGAAAAAGAAAAAGAAGAAGAAAGGGAAATCGAACAAAGGGAAAAGTAATAATAAAAAATGAAGAGAAGTAGAATGAAAGAAATATTAATAATTATAAGAAAAAAAGAAAGAAAACATGAAGTGCAAGAAGAAAGAGGAGAAAATATATAAAGAAGTAAAATGAAAAAAAATAATACTACGAAGAAGTAAAAGAGGAGTAAACTGAAGGAATAAAAATAATAATAATAATAGTAGAAAAATCATTTTTATTTTTAAAAAATGAAGAACAAGATGCAAGTATCAAGATAAAATTAATAATAATAACAACAACAACACCGAAGGAAATCGAACGAATATCTTACTAGAAGAAGAAAATTGAGAAGGAAATATGATTTCTGCTGGACATGAAAGCAAAAATAAAAAAAAGAAAAGATATACATATGCAGATCGAGCAAATAAAATGCAAAAAAGAAAGCCAAAGGAACGAAAGGCAAAATAGAGAGAGATTTTTCGGATGCGAGGTGAAAGCATCCGAAAAAAGAAGCTACCAGATTGAAACAAGCAGACGTTATAAAAAGTGAAGGAAATGAATTTGATAAAAGATAAGGAAATGAAAGAATGGGATATAGTAAGAAAAGAAGAATGGCAAACCAGAAAAAGGCCGGAAGAAGTAATAGGAATTTGAGCGAATTGTGGGCATTGGTTTAGAGAAAATCTCCCCGTATTTGGCACATTTCCAAGGCTTCACATTCCTGGCTACAACGCGCCGTGGAATCTTTCCAACCAGTAAGAAATTTCTCTTTTAGAACCTAGAGCCGTAAACAGTTGATTTTTTTTCTTTGACAGATAAACTCTTAAGCGAGAATCTTCTTAAGTGCCATACCCTTTCAGGATATCGGCGATTATGGCGCTTCTCAACTTCTTTTTCTTTAAAATGTAAATTTTGCGTTGTCGTGAGAGAGATAATGAAGTACTTTCCTCATTCACTTCTTTATCTTTTTCATTCAGAATTCTCTTTTTTCTTGCTTGACTTATTTCTATTTCTCTCTCTTTCATCTCTCCATTTTTTGTCTCTTTTCATCTATTTCCTTTCTCTTTTACTTTTTTCATTTTCTCTTCCTTGTTGATTGGCTCTTTTCACTCTTATTTCTCTCATGTCGTCTTTTACTTTATTCTTTTTTCTGTTTTTCACTCTCATTTTTTTCTGTACTCCGTCATTTTCCTCTGTCTTCTTTCACTCTTCCCTTGTTTCTTTTTCTCTCTTTACTTCCCTGTCTCTTGTCATTCTCATACTTTTCTCTCTTTTTTCTGACATTACTTCTCCCTTTTCTTTTTTTCTTCTCCCTCGCTTTTTTTCTATTTTATTTTTTCCTTCTCTCCGTTTTATCTCACTCTTCTTTCATTTCTATCCCTCACTTTTTTAATCTCTCTTTCACTCTCTCTTATCTCATTCACCTTTTCTGTTCCTTTCTCTGTCACTTTTATCTCTGACTTTATTTTTCATTTCTCTCCTTCATCTCTTTCTCTCTTTCTCATTTCCGCATTTTTTATTTCCTCTCTCTCTCTCTCTCTCTCTCTCTTTCTCTCGACTTCTATACCTATTTTATCTCTATCTTTTTGCTCACACTTATCTTGTTTCTACCGCCTTCTCTATCTCTTTTCTTTCTAATTTTTCCACTCTTCCCATCTCTACTCTCACCCTCTATCCCATAAAGCGATATATATTCTGTATCTATTAAGCATAATAAATACATTCAAATGCCAAAGATATCTTTGGGGTTTATGCTGAGTCCTTCGTGGTATTTTTCAAGTCAGATAGGGAATATCTGAAGGAATATCCATCAAGATCTCATATAACATCTTCACAATTGGTTACATGTTAGGAATGCCGGAAGTAAGCCCACCATGTTCAGTATCCAATACGATTAAAAGTATTTAAAAAGGGAATTCTTTAGAGTAATTTGAATACTATGGAACAGTAACGCCACTATAAAAATATCAAGACAGTATTTAAAGATATTTTACAATTGCGCTGATTATATTTAGTGCCTGTGTAACCTAGAATTTTTAACTATACAATTCTACCTTTTTATCATTATACCCCAAGCAAGGTGATAATGGCACTAAGACGCATGAGATTACTGAAAGCGAAAGAAAATAATAGAACGTTAGGGAAGAGAAAGGGCAATAAAAGAAATTGCATTTAACATTCTTTCCCGCAACGTTTTTTACCTGTTTTTTTTCACTCTTCTCTCGTTGCTTACTCTCTCTATCTCTTTCTTTACGCCCTGCCTCTTATCTCTCACTGAATTTCCCCTCTTTTTCTGGCGTTATTTCTCCCTTTTCTCATTCATATCTCTCTCGCTTTTTCTCTATTTGATTTCTTTCCATCTTCCTGTTTTATCTCACTCTTATTTAGTATCAATTTCTCACCATTTAGTCTCTCTCTATTGTCTCTGTCGTCTCTCTATTGTCTCTCACTTGCCTCTCTCTCTTTCTCTCTCAGTCACTCTCGTCTCTCTTGTCTCTTTTGTCTCTCGCACTCACTTGTCTCTCTCGCTTGTATCTCACATCTCTCTCTTGTCTGTCTCTCTTGTATCTGTCTTGGCTTTTCCGCTCTCTCTTCCTCTGTCACTCTCATTTCTATTGTCTCTTTTGTCTTATTCTCTTGTCTCTCTCGTCTCTCTCTCTTGTCTCTCCCTCTCTCTCTTGTCTCTCCCTCTCTCTCTTGTCTCTCCCTCTCTCTTTCTCTGTCATTCTCCTCTCCCTTGTCTCTTTTGTCTCTCTCTTATCACTCTCGTCTCTTTTTTGTCTCACTTTTGTTCCTTCCCCCTCTCTCCTTCTGCCATTCTCGTCTCTCTCTTGTCTCTCACTCTCTCACTCTCTTGTCTCTTCCTCTTTCTCTCTCTCTCTATCTCTCCCTCTGTCACCTCGTCTCTCTTGTCTCTTTTGTTCCTTTCACTCTCTTGTCTCTCTCTCTCCCTTGTCTCTCACTTTGTCACTCTCATCTCTCTTGTCTCGCAAAAAAAACTCTGTGGTGTGGTGAGACGACCACACTCTACACACTATACTTCTAAGCGTTACTGTAAACAACTGAAATGAGTAAGAACATTATAACTTAATGTGTATGTCCGACATAGACAAAGATCTATCTGTGCCAAACGGCTTTGCTACGTGTACTTTAGCTCTGTTACCATAGCAAAAGTCCCGATAACCAGACCTCGTATGCATCGTTTGTTCGTGACTCTTTCTTTAACTCAACGTTCATTCTTCCTCCGAAAATCTGCCTGTGCTTAGAAAAAATTTGCTTGCTTCAGAGAGTTATATTAACATTAAATCTAAATTTATTTAGATTTAATGTTAATATCACTCTCTAGAAAAAAACGGCAACTTCTTTGGAGAGACTGTATATGTGAGGTAGTTTGCTGTTACGTTATGATAACTGCCTATGTCTTAGGTGGGAAGTGGTTTTCGGTTAGGATCTGCGAGAGTTTCTCTTTCAGTTTTCATTCTTGTGTGTGTTTTTTTTTTTACTTTACTTCACCATAGCATTTCTAATGAGGCCTTCCATTTTTTCTATATATTCCGTTGTGTACATCACAACAGTCAGATTGTTATTCCTCTGTAAGGATGTGATTGCCAGTCTCTCCAGATTTGTGATGTTTCATCATTAGCGGCCACAATCTCAAGAATATCAGATACGTGGATGACACGGTGCTGATAACAGACACTGAATGGAAAATGCAGGAGCTTCTACAGAATGTAGCAAAAACAGTGAAAAGAAAGGACTGAGCATAAACTTCAAGAAAACTGAATGTATGGTCATTAGCAAAAAGTGGAGCCCAGTATGCCAACTACAAGTAGAAGAAATTAAAATAAAACAAGTGCAGAAATTAAGATACATTGGACGTGTTTTGATAGAGGATGGAAAATGCGACACGGAGATCCAAAGACGCATTGGCAAGGCCAACGACACATTTCAGAAGCTAACCAGAGAACTGAAAGACAGAAAAATCTCATTAGAAACAAAGAAAAGAGTGCTGGATTGCTATGTGATATATTTTCTTCTATATGGAAGTGAATGCTGGACGATCTCATCAAGAATGAAGGAGAGGCTTGAGGCAGCAGAAATGTGGTTTTACAGAAGGACGCTGAGGATAACACAGACTGAGCACGTGAGCAACGATAAGGTGTTGGAAAGAATGCAAACGAGAAGAAAACTCATACTAAATATCAAGAACAGACAAATGATGTTCCTAGGACATGTAATGAGGAAGTGGGCCTGGAGAATTAAATAATCACCGGTCGGATAAAGGAAAGGAAATACAGGGGAAAGCATTGCAAGACTTACTTGTTAGGTCTAAGTAAGTAGATGACGGAGCAGGGCTTAGAAGAGATATCAAGAGAAAAAACATGAAGAGCAACAAGTGACAGAGCCAAGTGAAAGTCCATGATTGCCTACGTCCTGAAGGGACACAGCACATGGAGAAGAAGATGTGGGCGGCTCGGCTTTCTCCAGTATCTGTCTCACTTTCCCTATTTGCTCATCATCCTGAGCCTGAGAAATGTTCAAGGCTATTTTGTCGATTCGAGCAACCTCACTAACCAAAATGAAGGATTCGGTTCAAATTTTTAATCAGCTGAAAAAGGCCGAGAGTACAATGGTCGAAACGTCAAAATATAGCAACAAAAGAAAAAGACAGAAATTCGAAAAATGTAAATGGTGTATGTAATTACAATACTTTATGTCAAAAATATTAAGAGATTGTGTATATATGTAGGTTTAAAGATACAACTGGATAAGGTTATTCATTTGAATTCAGTATATTTATGATCTTATCAAAAGTTTAAATTTTTTAAAAAATGATTTGAAAAAGCATAATTGAATTTTCATATAGAATTACGTACGCGGCGAATATTTTAACAAATCTGCTCGCGTCGATTGACATTCAAAGTTCAAAAATCAACCATATAATCATTTCTACCTTGGGCAGAAATGATTTTGTATTCTTCGCTGTTTATATATACATTCGCAGTACAAATCTAATGTCAGCCGTCATTTATTTTTAAATATATATTGTTGCTATTTCTAGTGAAAGTGTTCAGAGTAACTACATCTCTTAGTTTCAATGCATCTAACATTCACGGCAAAGATCCGCCATAACACTCACATTGAAATGAACATCCTTATTCGTATTTCATTAGTGATTGTGTAAGTACCACCCGAACGGCTACTTTGAAAGGAACTGTCTGAAACCAAGAAAACCCATTCTCGATTAATTTAATCGAAACCTTTAGTCACTTTCTCATCGATATGATGTGGCTTCCCTCTGTCTTTTCTAGAAGTATCTTCACAGCAACTGCTCTGTGAGATATTTTCTCCCGGCACCCTGACCACATGTATTTACTCCTGCTACAAGATTGGCATCAAGGTCCCACTCTTTTACCGTCGAAATAGTTAAATGTAACCGACTCTTCTACCCCAACAGTTTCTCTACTCGTACTTTCCGTTTGTGGAATACACTACGATTTGCTTGTTTCTCTGATAGCTACAATCTCCAAAAGTTTCAATGCAACGTAAATTGCCATTTTATCTACTTGATTTTTATCCTTCTCTTATCTTCTCTTCGACATCCGTTTTACCCGTTTTATTCTCTCACCCTAACCCCCTTGCGCACCTTGTATTTCTGCATTACTTGGTATGAAATTATTATAAAAAAAGTCTACGGTTAACCTTTATCTTCTCTACATATTTACATAAAGCAGCCTCTTAGTCTGACTCTGTAACACCTGACTCGAGTGGCTCTTGAACCTTTTACAGTGTGAACATTGTAACAAAAATCATTCAAAATTATATACACCATATCTCTAGAAACATCAACTTTTGGCCTATTTATAGATTTCGATTTTTTTTTTAATTACGTTTAACTGGATTAACGATTATCGGTGTGGAAATTAAACTAGCTGACCGAGTTGGAATACCAGCTGAAACCAAACAGCACTATTCTATAACTTCTCCTTGCCCTGTAGCTTTGGGAAATCAGTCTTGAACTGATTTCCACTCTTGAACTGCACCCACTCTAGAAGAAGGACAACTCTGGAAAACGTTTCAAAAAAGCCAATTCAAATTCCACACGATTCGTGATCAAAATGAGCATGAATAAAAATGTAAGCTGAGTAGAGCTATGAACACCATAAGGAAGATATCAGTTTGAGATGAAGAGAAGAGAGGATTTCCCATAGACTTCGACACTTGTCTCTTTTTAGAATTTGTCTTATCACTGATTTTAGTTGTTAATAGTTCAAATGTTTTCTCTCTTAGATTTCTTTACAAATTAGTACTGATAGTTTGAGATCCGAAGGCGGATTGGCATGACCGACGTTGCATTTCAAAAGCTAAGCAAAGTATTGAGTGGCATGAAGAGTTCGCTGGAAACAAAGAAGAGAGTATTAGCCTGTTATGAGCTATCTGCCCTTCTATATAGCAGAGCGACCTCCCAAAAGATAAAAGAGAAACTCGAAGCAACAGACATGTTGTTCTACAGAAGGATGCTGAGGATACCATGAACCGAACATGTGAGCAACGACGAGGTTTTGCAGAGGTTGCAAAGAAATGGAAATGTATACTAGACTTCAGGAAGCGACAAAGTTTCTAGGACACGTAATGAGAAAGAAAGATTTGGAGAGCCTAATACACGTAAGACGGATAGAGGGAATGAGAGACAAAGGAAAGCAGCGCGAGACCTACTTGATGAGCTTGAGCAGGTGAGTAACGGAGCGACATCAGATAGGGGAGGGTGGAAATCAATGATCGCTAACGTCCTGAAAAAATAAGGTACATAAAGAAGAATTCTACTCTCATTCAGTGACCGAACAGCCACACCTACATTCGGATGCATTTTATAATATGCTTGTATATAACATGATTTTCTGGAAAGTGTTTTCATAATTCCAATTATTGTTATCGCCTTTTTCTTTGAAGTAGTGTGGAATGTAAACGTTCTAATTATGACATTATTTTTCTTTTCAAGTTACATGTAATATCTATTTTAGTTATTGCGTTTGTCGAAAGTCCTAAAGTGATTTGGTTTATGTTATTTGATACAGATTTTGTGATTCTATAGCGCCAATTTACGATTTTATTGTTCTCTTATAATTTATTCTCCCCTGGTTTCTTTGACAGCACCATAAAGATTGACTTGTCTAAATCTTCCAGTATTTCACCGCTGTTGTATATTTTGTTTATCACTTTTAATATGCTATCTATTTTAGATGCTGCTAATGTGGATTCTTCTCAAGTGATGAGATTTCTGTTATTTGGTATAGCATTTGTTTGTTTGTTATTCTGTAGCGCCAGTCTATCAGATTCCAAGAATAATGGCCTTGCAGGTTCGAAGCTACTTTAAAAGTTTCTCTGAAATGTATACAGCTGACAGGTTAATAATCATGTTCTTACAAAATAGCAACTTCTACATTTTTAATTCGTACAATTTTTAAAATTCCCTTCCCTGTTTTAAATGATGTTAAATGTGAGCATGATAAAATAACATTAGCCATTATTAAGGATAATAAATTAATATGGTGTATATTCTATATAATTAATATCGTCTCATTTAATTATTCCGCCTCCAGGTACGACAATAAAGCCATGAGGATACAGGAAATTATTGAGTGCTAAATACTATGAGAGAAATATTCTTATTTTAGGAAGAGAGCAATAAAAGCACAAGAATTCAGAAGACAGAAAATAACGATTAGGCATGGCATTTATTTTTTTTAAAGATCAAATTTTACTTGAAATCAAGGAGCCTGAAGAGAGTTTCAGAAGAAAGAAGTTCGAGATAATAAACTATTAGTAAAGATCCATCTAGAACAGGGTTGCCGCTCTCACACCGGCGTGATGTAGCTTCCCTGTGCCTCTTCTACAAGTACTTTCATGGCTTCTGCTCCGATGAGCTTAGATCACTGGTGCCGCCTAAGCACGAATTTACACGAGATACTAGATTAGCAACTAGGTTCCACCCTTTTACAGTTAAACAAATAAGATGTAACCGTAAATTCTACTCCAACAGCTTCTTTTCTCGCGCTTCCCGCCTGTGGAACTCCCTTCCACAAGTCTGCTTTCCCGACAGTTACAATCTCCAGGTGTTTAAATGTAGGGTCAATAGACACCTCCTATCACACTAACTCCCAACTATTCTCACAACACTCTCATCTACCCAACCCTCATTCTCGGTATCCTCACCCGCCTATCACCCACCCTCTGTTATTTCCTATATTTAATCAGCCTTTCTCCACTCTACGTAGCTCCCTGCACAGTAGTGGTAGTGACATGCCTTGCTCGGGGTGAAACGCTTATAAAAAAAAACAAAAAAAAAGTAATAAAAAAGGCAAAATTTATTTATAGCTACAGAACACAGGAAGATGTGGAGAGTCACGATCGACCAAGTTCTGAATGAAAAACCGTTATGTTATCGGCGAATTTCATTGTTTCCGAAAAGAAAGCATATGCGAAAAGACTGATGTGTATTTGGAAACCAAATTTCAATTTCCAGACGAGCTAATTACATTAACGTCCGTATGAATCCAATTACTCTTCCATCCTTAGGTATAGCAGGACGGACTGGGTTTCTATAGCCTTGGATAACATCCGGTTTAGGAGAAGGATAACTCTGAATTAAAAGCCTAATTGGTCAAGTGGCTGTCTACACCACTAAACAGAGGTTTAGACAAACAGAACTTAGATTATCCTAAATTTGGATATTTACTATTTCTATGCCACTATATATTAATTTTCTTAGTGTATAGATTTACAAAGTCAACTGCAGAAATATCGCCATTCTCTAACAATTGCTTACCCTGTGTAGTGTGTGTTTTACTGCAGTTCATGTCAGAATAGATACTGGACTCTGTCACCGTCAAAGAAAACGTTTACACTGGTGATCTGAGATACAATAGAGTGCTGACCAATGTAATCAATCTAGTTGCACCGGTGATTTACGGATGCAAAAACAATTGTATATATAAACACCCACCCAAGCGGTAGAGGAGAGTCTCTCTTAGACATCGGTGACGAGAATGTCCTCTCAACATTCAGATGACAGTTCAATTCATACACGCACGGAGACTAAAATCGTTGTATCTGTGGGAATAGAATATAAAATAAGTAATTCCCCACAAGTTCTTTTTTTATAAACATTTCACCGCAAGCAAGGCAGAAGTGACATAGCGGGTTACAGTGAGAGGAAAAAGGTACGAAGAATGTCGAAAAAAAGATAAGAGATGGATGGGAATCAACTTGATGAAAGATGACAATTGACGTTATATTTAAACTTCTGGAGATTGTAGCTATCAGAGAAGCGAGCAAACAGAAGGGAGTTTCACACACGAGAAGTGTGAGAAAAGAAAGAGAGTAGAAAAGGCGGTTATATATAACTATTTTAACGGTAAAAGGGAGGATCTTGATGCCAGTGTAGCAGCACAAGTAAATACATATGGTCCTAGGTATCAAGGGAAAAAGCTCGTAGAGTTACCATGAAAATACTTTTTAGAAAAGACAATAATTTAGGGAAGCCACATTTCTTAGTAAGTGACTGAACGCGAGTTGCTAAGTCAGGATTGATTATATTGCACACCCTCTTTTGGACTTTACCGAGAACCTCAATATGAATAGCAGGAGAATCAAATCTTGCCATAATTTTTTTATTCCATCAAGGATAAAGACTGGGGATTGAATAGTCACAGTCTATATATAGCAGTAATATTCGATTTGTCTTTTGTAAAAATAGAATAGAATGCGTTACGCTTTTTCTGTAGCTGTTAATGCAGCGGCCATATTCGAGCATCTTCAGCAATGAAACAAATATATCTTTTCCACTTGAGGTCTGGAGAGAACTTGAAACGCAATAAACGTTGAAAGCATTGAGCCTCGTTTTGAATGCAACGGTTCAACGTGACTGTAGAAAGCTCTGCCAAAACAAAGAATAATGATGGCTTTTAGAGGACTTGAGGGATCGAGCAGCCGAGTTCGAATTCCAGTTGAATTCATTGCATTCACTCTTGTGAAAGGTATTAATCCGTCTTTTCCCTTCAGTTATGGGCTAAATAACAGGATAGATTGGGTTCTACAACCTTGGTTGGCAACCAATCTACCGCAGAAACTAATGACAACCTACTGCGAGATAATCTTTTGTCCAGTCAGTCATGTCTATTTCGAGGCATGATCACCCAAGCGTGTATCACGTGTGGTACTTAACTGACTGACTGAGGGAAAAAGATCTGGGACAGTAAAGACGTCCCCTCCTAGAACATCACCAGGCACTAAAATTCTCTGATTACACAACAATTGAGATTATACAACAAAATAAATTCAAGAGAAGTCGATTTTGTAATTTATATCTCCATGATCTATCCTATATATCTTTAAGCCAACCATTCGTCCATACTTAGAATATGGCCGCCACATATGGTTCGGTGCTCCCACTAATTATCTAGATAAAATCCAAATAAAAAACAGCAATATTTATGGTCCAAATCTGGCGTCTCTGCTTCGGTCACTTTTCCACTGACATAAGGTTGCTTCACAGTGCTTTTTCTTTAAATACGTCGATGGTAATTGTTCTGATAATCTCTTCGCTATGATGCCTTTTAATTTAAGCACAATACTAGTCTCATACTAGTCGAGGTCTCATCAATTTACTGTTAAGTTCGCGAGATGTAACCGTAAGTTCTATGCTGACAGTTTCTTTCCTTTCGCTTCTGGTTTGCGAAACTCCCTTCTGACTCCATGCTCTCCAGTCATTGTCAATGTTCAAAAATTTAAAACGAATTGTAATCACTAACTATTCACCTTCTGATCACTTTCTATTTGTTCCACGCCCGGTAACCCCTTGTATCTTAGATTCTTTACAGCCTTGCTTGTGGCTTACTCGATTAAAAAAATACTGTCTGTTAAAATTCGCAATTTTAAACGTAAATGAAAATTTAAAAATACAGTTTTCATCAAAATACTTTTAATTCTGGGCAGCCTTTGATATTTGAAAAAGAAATCACTCGACCGATGGTCGAGGGCGAGGAAATATTTACTTGCCCCCAAATCATTTTACTCGACCAACTCCATTTTCTTAATAGTCTAAGGTGACTATTAAGAAAATGGAGTAAACATAGCGTGAATCCCTAACGGAAAACAAAAAATGAAATTTTAATTAAAACTTTGAACGCGTTATAAAGGATTTAATTTTTTCTTTAAAATGATAACAACAAACTTTGAACTTTCCTCTTAATAATACCATAAATATTTTGATGATAAAACTAGGTTTTTATTAAGTTTGATCCCTTTTAACATCATGACATGCTGTTTTTTGGGGGCAGGTTAGCAATTGAGGGGAGGTACCTAAATTTATAGTTTCTTTCTTCTGTTTGATTACAACCTCCATCTGATAGATGATAAAAAATAACAAATCTGATTTTCTCAACGATTTTTTATTAAAATGTTCTTACTTGTATAATTTGTTTGTCCGTGCGTGGTTAAAAGAAGTATGCATTTTTTTCTTTCTTTCGAATGTTCGTTTTTACTTTTCGTAAGCGTGAAGGGAATATTCATTCAAGCATAATATTTTTCCAAATGAGTTTCTAAAAATCTGTGAACATCTTTAATCTGGGCCACAGATACATTTTGGCTTCACTTTAGAAGCGTTAATTAAACGAATGTTTACACTGACCAGACGATAAAAGCGAAACCAAAGAGTTCAATATCATTGTATGTCATTGTAAGTAACTTGTGAATCTTCAATGGCATACTTTTGGGTTGTAAAAGGAATCAGATTTACTTTTTCTGTATTTAAAGGGACACGTTTCATTGCGAGTTTTTAATCGACTGCGGGTTAGTAAAACAATAAACTTTAATCGCCAAATTAAGGTTTTAATCGACTGAGTCGATCGGCCGAGTGAAATCTCGAAGGCTGATTTTGGATATAACGATATACTGCATCTGGCAGCAAGGACTCTAATTGCTATTATTCCCAAGTCCACTCTGACCCCCAGGTGGTAGAATATGTTAAGGTCGCAGCTATGTGTAAATAGTTGACCCCCAAACTGGAGTCATTTTTATACTATGAAAGTATGAGAATAGATTTTTTTTAAAAATTGCAGCAATACTTTTCTGGAGAAGAAAATATTTCCAGTAATATATTTTTGAAAGAAAACAGATTACCAGGAATACCAGAAAGCAATTGAGTTTGATAGGCTGTATGACGAAATAAACCAAACCAAATGTAAATGCCTTTATTAAAACATAGCTTTTTAAGACGAATGTGCAAACTAAATAGAGATAACATTTTATATATATATATATATATATATATATATATATATATATATATATATATCTGTCTGTCTGTGTATCTGTCTGTTTGTGTATTTCCTTTCTAACGAGCCCTACACCTCCAAAACCCTCGGTCTGATTTCAACCTAAATTGGATGACTTGTGGATCATGACATACACCTTTGATGTACGCAACATTTTTTCAAATCAATTTATAGGGTACGGCAGAAATCCTCGAAATTCTTAGAATTTAGGAATTCTTTTCCTCCGAGACGCCTTATACGAATTCAACTAAAATCGGGTAACTTGTAGATCAAGGTTTGACCATTTGATGTACAAAAAAATCGTTCGTATCAATGTACAGGGTTCGTCGAAAATCAGCAACTAACAAAATTTTGGGTGGCCTTTTGCGCACTTTTATGCGTTTCTCCAAAACGCTTCACTCAAACGCAACCAAAATCGAGGCACTTTCAAGCGAAAAATAAATCGATTGTCACATAGGGCGCCACAATACTTAAGGGAAAATATTCCTTTTTTTATCGTTTATTTCTCTGAAACTTTTAATTGTATTCCAATAAAAATCAGGTATTTAAACCGATGAAATGTAACCGCAATTTCTACTCCAACAGCTTCTTTCCTCGCACTTCCCGCCTGTGGAATTCCCTACCACATGCTTGCTTCCCCGACGGCTACAACCTCCATGAGTTGAAATGTAGGGTCAATAGACACCTCCTAACACACTAACTCACACCTACTCTCTCCAAATCTCTCCCTATGTACATCCTAAGTCGTCTATCACCCTTCTGACATTTCCTATACCCAATCGCTCTATGTAACCCCATGCGCTATAGTGGCTTGGGGTGACACGATTTAAAAAAAAAAATTTTTGTAACTTCTATTTTATCATAAACCATAATATTTTCCCGTTTTCTACAAGGTGCTAACCCTTCCGACGTTGTAAAGACAATGCATTCACTTTTTCTAGGTCACAGCGTCATCGCATCACATTACAGGCTTTGATCATCTTCGTCTCCGTTCTTTTAATTGTACATAATTCATCCCCGTTTATTGGAAAAATTGACCAAGCATGAATTCCGTTTTACAAATTACAACAAAAATCAGTATTACTTCGCATTTTTTTAATTTACGCGTTACGCAATCTCATATTGGAGTTTTTTTAATAAACACTTGATTTTATCATTTCAACATAAATACTAAAAAAAACTCGAGCAACGCCGGGCTATACAGCTAGTAAAGTATAAATTAAAAGGAAGCACTAAAAGAATCACACAAGAATCATACATAAATATATGCAAAATCTGGTTAGAAGAAGGAGGCTAAATTAGTTTATCGATCGAATCAGAAGTGTATAGATTCTATAAAGACAACTTTCTTGGCCAAAAAAACATGTAGTGGAACGACTATGAGATGTGAAGTCCACACTAGAGAGAATACTAGAATGCCACTTAAAATGATTCTTAAAAGTATTGCTACGGGAGGAAAAAATGACAAAGTTATATGAACAAGATGCGAGCTCAAGAATCTCTTTACAAAAATAAAGTCAAGTGAAGTCAAATAAAGTCAAGTGAAGCCAGTCTGTTGCTGAACCTGTGGGTGTTAAGATTAGTAATTTGAAACCAAAATGAAAATTTAAAGAGAAAAAATTACAGTTTTAATCAATTTACCTTTAAGAAAAAAGAAAAGATCTTCTACTTTGATAATACCAGAGCAGACGATAAAGTTCAAAAAGGACTTTTTATGACGAATGCATAAAGCAAATGAAAAGAACTATTTTTTTTTATAACGTAAAAGAATAAATAGGAAAGAAGTGCGGTTTTCGGTAAGACGTTAAGGAAATAAAAATTGCAAACATCGTATCTAATTTACTAAATGCTTTTGAAATAAATTAACTGAACAACAGTTAGATTTGTTTCTTCTTTCTTACGAATTTTTTTCAAATTGTTCGAATACATTCTACAGTTAAGGTTTTGCAATTATCTTAACATACGATGTGATTTGATTAAAAGTAAAATCTGCGATAAGTTCGATATTTAATCAATCGCATGTCGAGATTTTTTCACTGAAGAGAACAAATCGCTTCATCACTTTCTTTCTCTTTCTGATAAATTTTATTTTACCAAGAGAATTTAGAAAACAGTAATAAAATTTACGCAAGTTTCTATCCATAGATTTCAACTAGCAACAAGTATGCTTCTTTGATTTTTAGATTTGTTTTTTTCTATCAACCTTTTACATATTTGTCTATATTTCTAAGATGAGTAAGTATTTACATTAATTGCATTGTTCAGACTGTTGTCCATATCTTTATTGCCACGTTTACGACGTTTCGGCCTTTGTATGCTCCGTCCTTCTTCAGGTACTAGGAATTTTGAACTGGCCCAGTGGATAAAGGCATTAATTAGTTCCAGTGAGTAGACTCAAAGAGATGTGAGTTCAATACCTGGCCACAGCAGTGGTGAACAAATAACTTAGAAAGTTGAGTTAAAGGGAGATAACTATACGGCATAGGGAAGTGGCGTCGTATATGGAACGAAAACAATCTACTCCAGCAATCGAAATAAAGAGTTCACTTCAGAATTCTTAGCATCTCAATAAAGCCGGAGTGTACAACGGCCGAAACGTCGTAAGTGTGGCAATCAAGGTGTGGACAACAGCCCGAACTCTGCAAATAATGTGTATTGCAGATAATAATTTTATGGAAATATAATGATTTTTACTTTTACGCGTTTTACTAATTAACCCATGTAAAGAGAAACCGTGTATTCATAACTTTCCAAATTGTATTTGCGAAATATTTGGAAAGAAAGGCAGGAATGCCACTAGTACTCAGAAGTTTACAAGGAGTAAAAGTGAGATAAAAGAAATTGACTATAGTGAAGATTGTGAAAATGACAAAAGATGAGTGGGTTTCCAGAAGGCAAAAGTTGAATTTAACTTTTTGGAGACTATATTTATCAAGGGAAACACGTAAACGGAAGAAAGTACCACAAAATGAGAAACCAATTTTATACTTTTTCAACTTTAAAATAATAATAATCAATTTCAAAATGAACTTATTTTCAGGAAAAAAAATTAATTAACTTCAAAATGGATTAATCAACTTTAAAATGGATCAATCAACTTCAAATTGAAAAGCAACTTCAAAATGAGAAATAATCAACTTCAAATTGGATTAATCAACTTCAGATTGTGAATTAATATAATACTGCTTAATTTAATATTTATTCTTTTATTTTTACTTGAAAGGGATATAAATAATATATAAACGTTCCGAAGAAATTTATTTTAAAGATTACATCATCTAAGTTAATTACAGAGGGAAGTAATCTCTGTATTCCAGATACGAAGTTAGTGCAAGTTTCAGGAAAATATTATTAACTGCCTCATAGATCATCGCTTCTAACTTGCTGAGGCGGAATTCTTTAGTAGTTAAAGATCCCTAGTCATCACCTCTTAAAATCCCAACAATTGAGTTTGTCATGCTTCTTTTTAAGTAAGCTTTAATGACTGACCAAACCTTTTCAATGGGATTTAACATCATACTACAGGGGTCAAGCCTGAAAATTTGGTGTAACTTATTCAATTGAAGTATTACAACTCCCCTTTCATTTCATTTGCCTTTCTAAGGCACTCCCTGGTCCATTCTTTTGCATCCTCTTTTTTGAAAGAACCACTTTTAATTTTATAATTACTTAATCCATTATTACTAATACATCCTATAACATGGATGTTATTTCCTCTGGATCCGGCCGCGACTGTAGTGCAACTCGTGCCTTTTTTAGAGCGACCTTCTCTTCTTAAAATATGAAGATTAAAATTGGTTCCATCCATATAAAGAATTGGAACACTTTGGGACTGAAATTCTAATAAAGCTATTGCGTAATCCTTACGTTTTGCCTTATTGACATTATTATTGGCAGCCATGAAGCCCAAGTGCTTTCTTATGTATTCTTTCGTCCCACGAACCTCATACTGTTCGACCAACTTATTTACAATGTCTTAAAGAGTGACCCTAGGAGAATTTTCAATTAATTCGGCCATAAAATTCTTATGCTCTTGCATAATTTTATATTTTCTTGCTCCTCCACTAGAGTCACTTTTATCAGCACCCTTGTCTAACCAACGGTACGCTGTTGGCAGAGGCACACCAATTGTTATTGCCAAGTCTTTCCAGTTGAGGTAGGTCCTCTTTGGAGCTGTAGCTAATTCCTCTTCAGCTCCTTTTGTAGAAGTTTCTCCAGCCACATCATCAATCATCATTATTTGCCCATACGGGACTTTCTTCTCCTACTTTTACTGTAGGCTCACCCAATGCTTTCTTGGGCTCTAAGTTGTTTGTATTTTGTTTTTTCTTCATCTATATAATGAAGACGAACAGTCAATTTCCTTTCTCATGTGGTAAATTAATTTAACAAAACAAATATCTCAATTTGAAGTTGTTTATTCTAATTTGAAAGTTGTTTATTCTTATTTTGAAGTTGATTGTTTTTAGGTTTTTGACATTTTCTCAATTTGATTAACCCATTTTGAAGTTGATTGTTCAATTTTGAAGTTGATTGATCCAATTTGAAGTTGATTAATCCATTTTGAAGTTGATTAATTCATTTTGAAGTTGATTAATTCATTTTAAAGTTGATTAATCTATTTTGAAGTTGATTATTTCTCATTTTGAAGTTGTTTCCCAATTTGAAGTTGATTGATCCATTTTGAAGTTGATTAATTAATTAATTAATTGAAATCTATTTTGGAGTTGATTAATTTTTTTTATCTAAAAATAAGTCCATTTTGAAGTTGTTTATTATCATTTTGAAGTTGAAAATATATATATTATAGTCAGTACATAAATAGAACTTTCAATTTAGGGACACTATACAGTTATAGTCTAGACAATATAAATAAATCTGAAAAAAATACCTGTTTAGTTAATCAGTATTTTGTTTGATTCTTTTTCTATCAACCTATTTCAGGTTGTTTAAATTTACTTTTAGACTATAATTTTTTGCGGTCGTAATGGTGTAGTGTTGAAGAGTTACCCTTTTTTGCACAAGTTGTCTCAGTTGTTGGTGATGGCAGAGTTATAGTGCTTGTCAGAGCAGTTGAACCGCCGATCGTTGATCAGCACGAATATAGACTTATTACCCGGACTTAATTCTTTGTAGATATTTGACTCCTACTAATAAGCATTCTTGAATCTACTAACCGTGTACAGGTTGTATATCTTTTGTTCAATATACTTAAATCTTTCCTCTAATATTTGTTTTGTGTTGTTGTTATTATATTGCGTGGTTTTCTAAACAAGAATCCACAACATGTAGTGATACAAGTTACTAATTAATCCATAGCTGGGGAGAAGGGTGGTATTTGTGCATTAGGAAATATAACAAACCCTGACTGCAACTCAGTTCTCGAATGTTAACGCCGATTTTCTCACGGTATATCAATTTCTATGGGTTATGTAATACTGACAAGATTTTTAGAATCGTATAAGTAAAATATGTATTCTTTGTAAGAAATCAGTTTGTAAGATCAGCATATGAGTTTTTGTTTTATACGATATACGAATGTTAATGAGTTTTGTTATGCCGTCAAGACTTTTAGGATATAATCGTATGAATAGAATATAGATTCTTTCTAAGAAATTATTTTGTAGATCAGTTTTTGAGTTTGGTTTACGGCTTATGAATGTTAGCGAATTATGTAATGCCGTCAAGATTTTTAGTATAGAATCGTAGGAACAGAATTCATTTTGTACATCAAGTTTCATTGACATATTTCTAAGAGAATTTTTTAAAGACTCAACTGTATTGCTTGCTATATGTTTTTTTTAAAAAACGTATTTTGCTGTAATATTTTTTTAAAAAGCTGGTATTTTTATTATAAAACTATTTCTTTTATATTTTCATGGTATTTTGGTTCCAATTTATGGGTTAGATTTTGCTTGTAGCTCGGATCCTAACAAATGTTGCTATCCCAGGTTTGGGTGAACCTGGCAACAACAGCAATTAAGAAGTGCTTTCACGAAGCCGGATGCAGTTTATCGTCATAACCAGGTACCTACCCGGCAAAACTGCAGTTGGCGTATTCTAAAGACGCAGCTGAGAGGCAAATACTAACAAGAGATTTACACAAGAGATGTAGGTGATTTGCATAGTATTTTTTTTTAATTTCGCTATCTGGTTAGTATCGTTACTGGGGACAGGAGATGTGACACAAAAATCCGATGTTGCACAGGAATAAGGAATAAGTTCCACAAAGTATTAAGAGAAAGGAAAATGTCATTAGAAACAAAAAAGTGTGAGGCACTGCTATTTAATAACTAAACAGCAATAAGGCTGGAGACACTGGACAATCCCCACTGCCTTTCATAAACTAAGTAAATCCTTATAGATAAGAAATTGTTTGTAGAAATATAAAAAAGAGTGCTGAACTGCGATGTGATATCTGATTTCTTATATGTCAGTGAATGCTGAACAGTTTTTCTGATGTGCGTTGTGGTGCATTGGATATCGGCTCCGAACGAGACATCGAGGAGCCGAGTTCGAATTCCACCTGAATTCATTGCTTTCACTTACGCGCAAATACCCTTGGGAAAGGTATTAATCCGTCTATTCCTTCCAGTTATGGGTTAAATAACAGGACAGATTGAGTTCTATAGCCTTGGTCGGCAACCAGTCTACCGCAGAAAGCAATAGCAACCTATGCGGGATAATCTTCTGCCCAGTCAGTCATGTCTCTTTCGAGACATGATCGCCCAAGCGTGTATCACGTATGGCACTTAACTAACTGACTGACTAAGAGATTAAAAAATGTCGTTAAAAACAAAGAAAATAATTTTGAATTGCTGTATAATTTCTTGTGTCCTATATGGCAGTGAATGCGAGACAATCTATTCATGCCTTTCATAAACTAAACAAAGTATTAAGTAATAGGAAACTGTCATTAAATCAAAGAAAAGAGTGCTGAATTGCTATGTAATATCGAAGCTCGTATATGAACAGTGACTGATAGACAATTTACAAATGCCCTTCATAAACAAGCAATGTATTAACAGATATGGAAATGTTAATGGTAATATAAGCCGTCTCCTTATAAGAAAACCTTTACCATTCATTGACCCAGCAGCCATGACTACTTTCACTGAAATTTATAATATATTTCTGTTAAAACAATGTTACCGAAAAATAGGTTTCTGTTGTCCTGTAGCTGTTATTGATAGTTTTTTTTACAGTATTAATGGGGGTTTCCTTCCTAAAGCTTTGTTTGAAATTAGGTGGAAATCAAACATCTTGATTATGTCATTATTTTCTCTTTGTTTTACGTGTGCAATTGTATTGAACAAAACAAGATCTAGATTTAAAATACAAATGCTAAGCACTGACTCGAATTTATAAAACTTTGCTTAGCACACACGCAAAGGTGAATCCAAAACAAAACTCGTTAAATTTTACAACTTGATGCGAAATTTTTTTCGGTCAATAGAAAACTAGGAATCATCTAAAACAAAACTGAAAAAATCTTCAATTATCAGAAACAAATTCTTTTACGGACCTTTTCGCTAGCTGACGATGAAAAGGCCAGAATCACATCCGGGAGTGAATTCATAAATGACCTTTACTAGCTCCACAAACGAAATAAAAGACGGGTCAAATTCGATTGTCACCAGAGAGAAGATGACGAGCGTAATAAACACGTCCCTTAAACGTCACGCGATCTCTACTATTACCTCTCTCATTCTCTATCACCTTCTTCTTCATCGTTCACCTGTCTGTCTCTTTTTATACTTGATAAACGAACGGAACCCTTTAAGACTGAGTGAATACTTCAAAGACATTACTATCCCACGGTAATGCTCATACATACATACATACATACAAGTTACTACAACGAAATCTTGATACCCTTAACTTCTTAGTATTGTTTCTCGTGTAGGTTTAACTTCTATCAATGAATATTATTCTTTCTTATAAATAAATTTCTATTAAACATACAAAAGGTATATTTTTATTCTTCCACAAATTCACTTGCTGATAACCTTCTGATGAAGTTGTGGGGATTGTCGGCTATGTTGTGAATTGGCCTTGTACCAGACATGGCTGACCGTCGCTACGATTACAGTGGTGACCCCTCCTACAACTACCACACTATCAATTCTAGTCTTTTCTGCTTTTGAATTTTCTTATGTAATTCTGTTTCTGCTAATTGGTATGTACATTGTGATTCTGAAGCACGAAATAAATAGTTTTTAATATTTTTGTTTTCAATACTTAGAAACAAAGAAAATGTATAAATTCACTTTTATCATCTGTTTCAGTTTTAATACAATTTTAATCATCGCATTTTAAAAGTAATAAGCATTGCGGTGGAGTGATGGTAGTTAAAATAGGACCGGTGTCATGGGAAAATTGTCCTTTTGTAACCGATTTTGTTGGGTGGGGATGAAGATTAAGAGTTCCAGAAATCTATAAAGGAAGTAGAAAATAAACATTACGGCGAAGAAAAATAAATTTATGGATAAGACTAGTTTTAAGTAAAACATCAAATAAGCAACTGAAAGACAAAATTAAAAGCGACTATAAATGATAAAACTTCAAATAAGACAACGGAACGAATTTCGGTTCTCGGAACACGTCAATTTGTTGTCGTTCTGTAATCCTGTTTGACAAATCCCTCGATACAAGCGCCTTTTCTATGTTCGTCAACATCAACGTCCTCTTGAGGCCGCTTTTGCCAGTTAAGTTCATCGGAACGTCTCATTAAAGAACCCAGCTGGAAACAAAAGAGGTGATTTTAAGCGTTTTTGCAAATGGCTGAAATAGCAATAGTTTGGAATCGTTTTCGAAATAAAAATTTAGAATTTTAACACATCAAGTAAAAGCGATATAATTTTTGCTATTTTAAAAAAATAATATTTATTAACTTTCAGCGTTTGATATTGAAAATCGTTTTCATTTGTCTTCGATGAACGTTTTGTTTTAATCATTTCACACCGGCTACAAATCTCATCATGGCAATTTTGAAATATCTAGCTGTAACCGTAAGTTCTTTTCGGATACTTTCTTTCCCCACTTTTCCTAACTGTGGGACTCACTTTATTCTTCACTGCCACATACAATTCTCAAAGATTTAAGCACAGTGTAAAGCGCCATATTCTCTCTTCCAGAATCCTGTTTTACTGTCGTTTCTTTTAACTAAATTCTTCTCATTCTTTTCCACTAGCAGTGACATCTTGCCGCTTGTCTTACTGGCATTATCGTCTTATTTGGGGTGAAAGGATTAAAAAAATAGATTCTACTAAGACGCCAAGTGTTACTTAGACTTTAGTGAAAGAGAAAAGAGAATAGAAGAACGGCTTTTAGAAAGATAGAAGATGTCGATTAACATTTTACACTTTTATTTTTAAAGATCATACTTAGCTAAGAATTGGAAAAGAGTGCCACAAGCGAAAATTGCGAATAAATTCTACTAGTATAGAACTTATGTTTGCATTTAGCTATTTTCAGAGAGACAAGATGTGATATAGTAACCAATCTAGTCAATCAGTCAGTTAAGCGCTATCCATAATACAAGGCTTGGGTGATCATGTCTCTTCCAAAACATAACTGAAAAGGAAAAATATTTTTCCGCAGTAGGTTACCATTTCTTTCTGCAGTAGACTGATTTCACACCAATGCCATAGAATCCATTGTGTCTTGCTATTCAACCCAGAGCTGGAGGGAGAAGGAAAGGATTCATACATTTCCCAAGTGTATTTGCGTGTAAGTGAAATCTAGTCAGTCAGTCAGTCAGTCAGTTAAGTGTCATACGTGATACACGATTGGATAATCATGTCTCTTTCAGGACATGACTGACTAGGCAGAATATTTTAGGTTCCCATTTCTTTTCTGTAGTAGACTGGTTGCCAACCAAAGCTGTAAAATCTAATCTCGTCATCTATTCATTCTATATCTGAAGGGAGAAGAGATGGAATCATACCATTCCCATGGCTATTTGCGCGTAAGTGAAATCTTGTGATTTAATTTCCGTACGTGATACACGCTTGGGTGATCATGACTCTTTCCAGCCAAAAATGACTTGGCAGAATATTTTCCCGCAGTAGGTTGTCATTACTTTCTGCGGTAAATCGGTTGCCATAAAACCAAATATGTGCTGCTTTTTAACCCATAACTGGAGGGAGATAAGTTGGCTTCATATTTTTCCCAAGGGTATTTGTGCGTAAGTGAAATCCAGTAGTATGCTTAAATTCATGAACTCATTGAAAGCACATTATCTATTTTGTAAAATAGTTTTCAAGATATTATTTATTTTCCAAATATATTTATGGCGAAACATTCGTGAAATAACAATATGGAATTCTGATATTTCACGTGAAAACGAATTATGAGTGGCGGGTTGCTTACCAAAGGAGAATTATTCAATTTCGGCTTTTGCTAGAGAAAACGAATTTCTTTTCCTTCGAGGACCATATATTATGTAGAATAATTTACAAGAATTTGCCTTGCAAATGTATTTAGGGTTCAGCCTCCATGAAACAAAGATATAGAATTTAAATATTCCAGGTGAAAACTAGATATTGGTCGCGGGGTTTCTACCAAAGTCTAATTATTAAATTTTGGCTTTTGGTAAAGAAAATTGATTTTGGCTTTTGGTAAAGAAAATCGATTTCTTGTCTTTTACGGTCATATATTCTGTGATCTAATTTACAAGATACTATTTGCCTTGCAAATGTATTTGGAGTAACTTGAAGGTTTTATTTTTTTTAATCTACAATAAAGTTAGAGATAGAATATTACGAAAACGTTGTGAATATTTTGTAATAAAATCGTCATTTTTTCGGAAAGACAGAATAATTAATTTGGCAAGTGTTGAAATAGGAAAAGATACAAAATACGCAGAATGGGAAGGTTGCATATGGCGGGAAAAATAAATAACAGCAAACAATAAAAGTTAAAACATCGAAAACAATGGCTTATAATTTTGATGGCGTAAAAAAAAATTAAAAAGGGAAGGAAGATATGATGAACAAAACAAGGAACGAATTTAAGCGCATATTGCAAAGATGAATAATGAAACAAGCGGAAGATACGAAATCTGATCAAAAAGTATCGAGACTAGTGCCTAAAAAGAAAATTATCTATCTATTAAATATCGATTAGGAATTTAATCTACTTTGAAGTAGTCCACTTCTGAGGCCACACACTTTATCCCGCGTCGTGCTTATTGATGGAAGCAATTTTGGAACTTCTTTATGCCTCGTCGCATTCTCTTGCAGTTTCTCAACGCACAATGCATAACCTACCAAGAGAGTTTCAGAAAATAAATGGTGGATCAAGGTTTAGATGAACAACAAAAAGGCAAATTGTTATATTTCTGAAATGAGGTAATATTTGCACTATTTACATTATTCAAACTATTGTCCTCATCTTGGTTGACTTTTCGGCCATTACACGCACCGGCTCTCTTCAGGTGCTACGAATTTCTAACCCTTATTATGACAGCTGGAGTATATCATTGTCATTCCTTGCGCGATGCCGCTTTTGGTAGTCTAAGTTACTTGTTCACCACTGCTGTAGCCTGCTCTTGGGTCAAGTCACTGAAAGTAACCAACGTCTATAACCACTGGGCCATGTGTCCTTATTGTAATCCCAAAAACTGCTGCGCAAACGATGGTCACTGATGGAAACTCTGTGGTGTGGGGAGACGACCACACTCTACACACTATACTTCCAAGCGTTACATTATAACTTAATGTATATGTCCGACATAGACAAAGATCTATCTGTGCCAAACGGCTTTGCTACGTGTACTTTAGCTCAGTTACCATAGCAAAAGTCCCGATAACCAGACCTCGTATGCATCGTTTGTTCATGACTCTTTCTATAACTCAACGTTCATTCTTCCTCCGAAAATCTGGCTGTGTTTTAAAAAAATTGCTTGCTTCAGAGAGTTATATTAACATTAAATCTAAATTAATTAAATTCACCCGGCATTATTTCACTTTATTATTTCTGAAACTGCCCGTTGTAATGCCATGGTTATCGGCTTGAAATCAGAAATTGGAGAGCGGTGTTCGATTTACATTAAAATTCGTTGCATTCACTTACGCACAAACATTCTTGACAAAGAATCTTTTCCATCTTTTCTTCCTCAAGCTTCGGGTTTAATAGCAAGACAGATTAGATTCTGTAGTCTTGTTTAGCAACCAGTCTATCGCAGAAATCACCGGCGACTTACTGCGGAAAAATCTTCTGCCAAGTCAGTCATGAATCGAAAGAGACATGATTGCCAAAGCTTGTATCACGTATGGCACTTAACTGACTGACTGACCGATCCTTGGGAAAGGTCAGTTCATCTTTTCTCCTTCCAGCTATGGGTTGAATAGCAGAACAGATTGGGTTATAGAAATAAATATGTAATTATTTCCTATTATACAACCCTCTTCCCAACAGTAAAAACGTCATAGGCCTCGTGTTACTCTATTGCTATTTCAATGGCAAAGGTCCTGATGGGCTACATTCCTTAGTTTCACCCGTCCTGACCGTCGCAACTAACACCCGCCGTGCTACGTACTCTGGGACGAATCATCCGCATTTTCTTGATATTCTACTCGGACAGTTTTTTCACAAGAACTATTAATGGTGTTCACGCTGTACTAAGCCTAGGGCTACTCGAGGTAAGGATTAAAATAAGGATGCTTTATATGGACAAGAGGGTAATATAACGTCTAACTCTAGACTTGAAAATGTTTAGATAGAAGTGATCAGGAAAAATCTTATTAGGTGCCTGTTCCCCATAATAGTTGTTTGTGGGAAGAAGCTGTTTTAGTGAAACGCAATTCCCGCCGATGGAATACAAGGGAATATGGGCAGTTTACTACTATATAAATGTCATGGCGAGTAGAACCAAACGATGTAGTTCATGCGAGAACTCACCATGGTAGTAGCGATAGAGTAGTGAAAGACTCGCCACATCCCGCCTGTGTGAGAAGAGGTTGGAGGGTAGTAAATATGTCTTTTCCGGCAAAGGGCTCGGAGACACTTTTAAACTCTATCAAGACTAAATATGGTAAGAGTACTCTATTGTCTTCCTGATTTGGCACTGAGAATGGTAGAGGATAGCATGAAGAGTTAGATACTTACTAGAGAGGTACAGGACATACCTTTATCGTCACTAACGGTAATTCAAGGTCTTATCGGCGGTGATATAATATAACCAATTTGGTCTTTGAAGTATTGAATGTAACCGACCAGTTGTTCCCCACTGAGAAACCAGTGTTAGATCTAAAAAGAGGCCAGCTTCCAATCTTTGATCTTTAAAAGTTTTAGTGATGCGCCCGTATATCGTCGTATCATTGCCATACATGTTTAAAAATGATCGGAGAATATGTTTGGGTAGGTAACTTATGCACATCAGAAAAAGAGTAAGTCCGAGAAATGACCCCTTAGGAGACGCCTGCGTTGACCGCCATGGCCTCGAATGACTAGCCGTTAACAACTGCCTTCAAAGATGTTGTAATAAAATGTCCCGCACTCCCTATCGCCTAGGTGGACTGACTATATTAGTAGCACAGGAGATATGTGTGACTTTCCTCTGCAACGAGGCTTGCTTACAGACTGTGTAATCGGTCTGGAGCAAGCACTCTTGTTCACCCTATGCGTCCGAGCAGAGAGAGACCCAACCAAGGCTCCGCCGAAGGATAGAGTCTCGCTTGGGTTCATTAAACAAGACCCCTACCCAGCTTTAATCTGCGTCTGTATGTTTTTGGCTGATCTTAAGGGATCAGACTTCCCACATAAATAAAAATTTTGTCACACTTGCCTTGGTGAGAAGGCGACAAATACCCTTACTTCGGCAACGAGGCTTGCTTACAATCTGAGCGATCAGTCCTGAACAAAATCATTTGTTCACCTCTCTGAGTCCAAGCAGTGAGGGACCTAGGCGAGGCTTCGCCGAAGTGGTAGAGTCTTGCTTGGGTTGAAAAAACAAGAGCCTGACCTAACATTAAGCTAGGTTTACTGGATATTTTTAGCTGAGCTTAAGAGATCGGAATTCCAACCTTGTATCACACCTGCCTTGGTGGGAAGGTAGCAAATAACCTTGCTTTGACAATTACTAGCCTGCTATTAGATTCCTGGTCTTCATGTAGTGTATTATGTATACAATAAAACTCTCTTTCATCTACACACATATTGCCGTTCTTTCGGCCTTGTCTTTTTGTAACCTTTTTAAAGGATACAGTAAGGGATCTATCTGTAAGGAAGGATTTTATAATAGAGTGAAATCACTCCTCCAGTGATTCTATTGTTGAAGAGCTTGTGTAGTAAAACTTTGTGCCATATTTTGCCGTAAGCATTCGAGACATCTAATGCTATGGTCCTTGCGATGTGTGTGTCGTCAAGCGTCTCACAAATCTGTGTGTAATGGTAGGACGTCAGCAGGGTATCGACATTATCGAAACGCATACTACTGGTTGCACAATAGGTTGCTTCTATTTAGGTGTCCGACAACCTTCTTGTCGATTAAAATCTCAAAAAGCTTACTGATCTGATAAAACTAAAGAGACTTAGTGTTAGATATTCAGAAATTTCAAGGTTGCAGTTCTTACAATAGTGCAGAAAATCGATAATATATATATATATATATTTATATATATATATATATATATATATATATATATATAAGGCAAGCTATTTGTGTGTGTGTGTGTGTCTGTCTGTCTATCTGCCTGTATGTCTGTATTTTTTCAGCCCTTTTATTTTAGTTTTTGCTTCGGGTTTGGCTCTAAGTAGGTATAATTGTAGTTCTTTGATATCATTTACTCAGAGGACTTATTTAGCCTTCAAATTTCAGGTTTACGACAAAAAAACGTATTTGATATCGATACCAGGAAATCAAAATTTGACTTACATCCATTCATTTTTTTAAGTCGAGGGTTTCGCTTTAACTGGAAACAACTATTGCTTTTTAGTCTAAAGGATCTGAGCTCCAGGACCATGGATTAGTTTTAAAGCTTTTATTATACCTGAGCAACGCCGGGTTATACTGTTAGTATATATATATATATATATATATATATATGAGGAAAATTCAATAATGTCTTAGTTTCATGTAATGATTATTAAAATTAAATATAGAAAATAGAAGATTACGAATGCTCATTAGTTATGTGAAATTAAATGGGTTATGGCAGGATAAATTACTCTACTATCTATTCTCACCAAATCAGTCAAAAATGATCATAAATAATAAATTACATTCTCAGATGAAATCATGAATTATACGAAAAAGTGTGTCGCAGAAAAAAAGGTTGAAAGTATGGCGGACATTTTCACGAAAAAACTTATATACATAAGCACCTGCTTTGGAAATGGGAAAAAATCTTTATATATCATTTTTGGAAAAAAAATTTTTCTACTATTTCAAAATTTAAAATTTCGTATATCACTGATTAAAATTGCTTGTGCGTGTAGATTGCTTCGAATTTATTCACTTGAAAATACAAGAAAATCTACTCCTGAGTATGACGATAAATTATATCAGGCAGCAATGCCTCTGATCGGGAGATTGTAAGTTTTAAGAATCGTTGAACCAGCTCTTCTTTAGTTCCAGATCATTTTAAACCTGGATGGTAGCCACTGTTAGTGTCCCAGCTGTGGGCAAATAGTGAAACCCCAAACAAAAACAAAACACTATGAATGTATAAAAAATATGTATTACTGGTAATACATAATATATAAAATATGTATTGCTGGCAATACATGATATATAAAATATATATTGCTGTGAATACATAATATAAAAAATATGTATGGCTTTTTATACATTATTTATAAAATATCTATTGCTAGTAATGCATAATATATAAAAAATGCATTACTGGCAATACATAATATATAGAATATGTATTACTTGTAATAAATAACATATAAAATATGTATTGCTAGTATTACATAATATATAAAATATGTGTTACCTGTAATACATAATGTATAGAATATGTATTACTTGTAATACACAATATATAAAATATATATTACTAGTAATACATAATATAAAAAATATGTTTATACTTTCATAGGGTTTTGTTTTTCCTTGTCAGTTTACTATTTATAGTAAAAATATTTATAGTAAAAGTTTCTCACAATATATATTCAGAATAGGATAATCACTAATACATAATTAGGGTAGAATACATTTATTTGAAGTTGATGGCAGGCAATTGCTTTCAAAACATTTCACTTTCGGCATTAAATAATCTATACAGGTTCATATGTCACTAAGCAAAATAAAAGAACAATAATATTACTTAAATGAAAAAAAATATTTTTTCTGTGTAGAAAAAATTAATATGAAGGTTTCTCGTTTCTAAAGCAACATACTTTTAAGCGTATGATTTTCTATATTGGTAATCGTCAATATTTTAAAATCATCAGAAAGTTTTCTTCAACGAAATGTGACAAAATTCAAGAAGGATTTAACAAGTATTGCTATTTATATAGTTTTGTCAAACTGTAATCACAATGCAACAAGCATTAATAATTACCAGAGCATTTAAGAGTTATTTTCCTTTGATACCAGCCTTTCACAACCTCTTTGCGTGAGAGAGAATGTGAGTGAACAAGTGAGAATGAAAGGAAGCAAAATGTTAATAAAGATTTTCTTTATTGAAATAATTGTTTCATTTATAAAACCAAACTAGCCACAGTTTGACCATGTCTGGTATATATGAAGAGTATTTTGCGTTAAACATACCTTGCTTCCATTTAAAAAACATTATTCTAATATAACGTTAAGGGCTTTCGAACACCGAGTGCCGCCACAAACAGAAAAATACCTGCCTATCTTGTAGACAGAAGGAGAGATAAGTTAGGTAGTATATCCTTAACCAACCCATATCCCCATTTATGGAAACTGAGCACGTATTCATCTGCAAATCTCATGATCAGATAGAATAAAGACGATAGCCATTCTATACATTATCCGCCATAATTGCATTTTATTTGATCGCTTCCTTTCACCTTTCAATATTTTCAGATTGACTCAATGTTTTCGTCCCCCGGGCTTTTATGTATATTTCGTTATAGCGTACGCGACTCGTTCTTATATGATCTATGATTGGTCATTGTCAACACACATAACCTTACTCGTTTCTCTGACAGGAATTCAAAAAAGCTAGAGAAGAAATGGTCACAACTACAGGCATTTAAGACTAGATTTCTAACATCTGTACAACAGCCTTAAAAAAACGCACATAAAGTTGTAGCTTTTACCATTCGATAGCCATATTTGTATTTATATAGAAGCTCAAAACTTCTTTTCAATTTTTATAATGTCTGGCATCATAATAATTTCGCAACGTTAGAGTCAAAAGAATTTAAAAGTATGTATGCAAATGAGTTATTTTTTAATCATTTCACGCCAATCAAGGGAAAAACGCAATTAAGACTCATGAGAAACTGACTGTTAGAGAATATAATAAATAATATAAATAATAATAAATAATATAAATAATAATAAATAATATATAATAAAATAAATTAATAACAAGAGATAACAATAAAGCAACAAAAGATTTATAACGACAGAAGATGGCCCTTGACATTGCATTTAATTTTTTGTAGATCAAACTTAACTGGGAAACAAGACGCTAAAAAATCTCACTAGCGCGATACATGAAACTGTTAGCATAGAACTTACGTTTATATCTAGCTATTTTAACTATAATATTTTAGATATTTCTGTTCATCGAGCACTGCGCTTATTTTCATAAAATCTATGTACTACGGAAGAAAGTTCATCAGAACAATTACCATGGGAATATCTATAGAAAAGGTTCAGGGAAGCTACGTTACTGAAGCCGGTATGCCAGGTCAGGACAAATAATACTGCAAATTTTTCTTTGGATTTTATCAAGAATCTCTAAATTTATATCAAATGTATTAGACCATATGTGGCTTAGAGTTTGAGTATTTTAAAAATGATATATCAACCTCTGTGGATTGTTTAATGCCAAAAAGGTGGGGTTTTAAGGATATTTTTTAATGTTCGGTTATATTGAGAAGGTTGATTTAGTCAGATTATGATGAAAATTTATACATTTTTTTTATCTTAGAAGACTGAAAATGTCTTCTAGTTTTATATTAACAAATGTATTGCTGGTAATATTTTTTTTCTTCAAACATGTTTTATGACAATTTCTTTCTTTCGAAAATTGTATTGTTGGTAATATTTTTCTTTAAAAATGTATATTTTCTTGTAAAAGTCTATTTTTATGCATATATTTCTATAAAAGTCTATATTTTACAGTGTTTTGACCCCAGTTTGGGGAAGGTAAATATTTGCCCATACCAGGTACTACCACTTCGGATCAGGGTGGACCTGGGAACAACAGCAATTAAGAGGTGGTTCCATGCTCCTCACAACCTCCCAGAAATGTTGTTTAATTGTACTCTGATCAGAAAGATGACATGTAAGTCTACGGGAGAGCGTGGTTGTAGTAAAACCAATATATGTACTCGGTTTTCTATTAGTATCAGAGATGCAATCTCTGAATGGGCATGTAAATTGGTACACTACATTTTTGTAGAGAATTTAGTTTAGTGCTTGTAGGGTTATTTGAGACTATGGGGTCAAATGTTTTGAATTTTTTATAATATATAATGAGTTTAATTTGATTATTACTTTCCACTGGTTTAACATTTCTACGTATTATGTTTTTGAGAGTTTTTCATCTTGTTTGTAATTATTATGTATTTGGTTGCAATAGTATAAGTTAATAGTGTTATGTTTATTTTGATGTAAACCATTATTATTAATATTATCATTATTGTTAGAGCTATTGTTAATTTTGTTGAGATACATTTTAATTTGTTGATCAATAACAGAGTTAGGAAATCCATTATTGACTAGTGTTTGCTTAATGTTGTGTAATTCTTTATAAAACATAGATTTGGAAGAAGATATCATTTGTGTGGGTTGAAGTAAGTTTTTTATAACAGCTAACTTATATCGTTGGGGACATTCACTATTATAATTAAGAAGACACGAGTTTATGCTAGTTGGTTTCCTATATAGAGAAGTAGTACATTTTTGTCTTTATTTTCAACTGAAATTAAAGCCAAAATACGACGTTTAGAACGGCTCATGATTAAACATAATAGACATTCATTGTCTCTTATATTTAACAGCATATGATATATATATATATATATATATATATATATATATATGTGTGTGTGTGTGTGTGTGTGTGTGTGTGTGTGTCCGCAGCCGGTGTGTTTCATTGGTTTTGATTTGACACTTTCGAACAAGACATTTGCGTTCCTTGAAAAATGCGTCTCTTAATAATTGCGTACCTCAGGTAATTGTTTAAAGCTTTTCAAAGAAATTACCATAAATTTTGAAAAAGGCATTAGTAGTAATCGCAAATTTTGAGAAAAAGGAATTAAATAAATAAAATAAAATAAATTACAAGTTTATTTTTGTTATTAATATACTGACAGATTAACAGTGTTTTATTGTTATTATAATTATTTCAAAAATTGAAAATCATTGAAGTTTCACAATTTAATCAAAAGCTATGAATGTTATGAGCTATTCTCTCTTTTAAAATATTCTTGTTTTTAGGAATATATTTATTTAATAACGCTGTGATGCTCTTATTTGCAGTTTTATTTTTGCCGCACTAGAATTCCTCTTTGAGAGTTATAATTTTTTCTTTAAAGCAATGACCTCCTTCTTTTTCAGTGATTCGCTGTATTAATTCTTACCTTGCAAGATCGCTCTACACATCACCATTAAATTTTATTTCATCAGCTTTTTTCTCATGATAATGACAGCCCTAAGTTTCTTAGTCTAAAAATATTTTCCACCAATGTTTGATTTTCGGAACTTACCCATGGTTTGCTGGTTTTGTTTTACGGCATATCAAATTTAGTGCGTTATTTAGGGCGAACAAGATCTCTGCAAAAGATTCATATAAATGGAATATATAAGAAATATGTAAGAAATTAGTGGCAGATCAGATTTCATTGGCGTATTTTTGTAAAGAGAATTTTGACAAGAGTCGGATGTATTAATGATACATATTTTTTGTTCAAAAATATATTGCCGTTAATATTTTCTTTTATTTTTCCTTAAAAATGAAATTCATTGTTGGTATTTTTTTTTCATAAATATTTTTTCCTTCAAAAATGTATTGCTGGTAATAATTTCTTCTCCCCAAAAAATATTGCTGTAAGTTTCATTATAAAAAATCTATTTTTGTATTTCTATAGTGTTTTGACCTCAGTTTTGGGGTTAACTATTTGCCTATAGCTGGAAACCTAACCGCTGTTACCAGTCCGAGTCAAAGTAAACCTGGAAACAGCAGCAATTAAGAGTTAATTCCATGCTACTCAAAACTTTTCAATTAGAGTGCTTGCTGTCGGACGCAGTTTATTTTAGTTTCAAAAATTACCCAAAGTTATGAATGTAGTGAGCTATCTATTTTAATAAATTTACCTTGTTTACATGAGAATGTTTATGTAACAGCTCCACTATTCTCTCTTTCACTGCTCTAGAATTCCTTTTGAGAGATACATTTTTTCTTTAAAGCAACTACCTTTTCCTTTTTTAAAAATTTACGATATAAATTCTAGCCTTGCCAGATTGCTCTGCACATCGCCAGTATAATGTTGTTTCGTCAGCTTTTTTCTTATGATAATGATAGCCCTCTGTTTTTTTAGTCAACAAATATTTTTCCACCAGTGTTTGATTTTCGGAACTGAGCTAGGGTTTCTACATAAAACTATAATCTATAAAATCAAGAATTTACTAGTTGTTTGTGGTGCTCACTTCTAGAGTAGACTGAAACTGCTACTAAATTGAATATTCAAAAAAACTACAAGGAGTATGCAATTGTCGAAGGACGCATTTGTTTAGAAACTCAAATTTCCTGATACATAATTGTCTTGTCCAAGACGCAAATGTCGGAGACACAAATGTCCGAGACACAAATGTCTGGGCATGAATGTCCGGGATGCAATTGTCTGGGACGCAAATGTGCGGGGCTCAAACATCCGGGATGCAGTTGTACGGGATGTAAATTTCCCGGATACAAATATCCAGGACACAAATGTCTGGGCAAAAATTTCCGGGAAGCAATTGTCCGGTACGCAAATGTACGGGACGCATTTACCCCGTACGCAAATGTCTGCGCTGCAAATGTCCGGGATGCCATTGTCCGACATGCATATGTCCGTCAACCATTAAGTATTCACTGGATTAATTATTGAAAGACTAAAAATTTGTCAATTCAATGAAAATACTGTTGTTGATGTTGACGTCCACTCGTATCCAAGCATCGGGATTGCCACTCTCTCTCTCTCTCTCTCTCTCTCTCTCTCTCTCTCTCTCTCTCTCTCTGGTGGCGATGTCGGAGATGGTTGCGAAGAAAAAGTGTATGATGAGGCCATTCACGTGAATTCGATTTTGATGAGCAACTCGTGGGCAAAAGCGTCTCCCTCACGGATTAAAACAGGTTAGAGACAAGCGAGATCTAGAAATTTGGTTGCATCGGCTGAAAGATGCTTGGTCTCACAGTCTTCGCCTTGTTTATGCAAGCCCGATAGGGTTGCCCTCTTTTTTTTTTTTTTTTTGTATCTCTGGTACTAATAATAAACCCACTACATATATTGCTTTTACTACAACCACGCTCTCCCGCAGACTTACCTGTCACCTTTCTGATCAGAGTACAATTAAACAACATTTCTTAGAAAAACATAACCTTGTAGGCAATTTCAGACAGATGTTAGTCGACTATACAATAATCCTCACTCATACACACAGTAAAAAGAACCTTCAGATATTGGAAGCCATCTACATTAAATCCAAACAACCCACACTTAATAAAATCACGTTTAAATCTGGTCATAACACATTACATTGAATTTGAATATATGGTTCTGTTGTCATTTTGCGCTCTCACGCGGTGTGACGTCATAGAACCACATTGAAAATTTGTGAACTGCGTTTGTTATTTTTGGTAACTATTGCCATTGCTTAGCGGATTTTATGTCAATACAAGATAAAATCGTCACTGATAATGAATGTTTTTGTGTTACCGTCCTTATAACCTCTCTGAATATGGCTCATGTGAGCCGAATCCTTAGAACCAACTTAATAAAAAATGATCCAAATGTTGTCGATCTTTTGTCATTATTTTCAACTGATATTAAAGCCAAAATACGCTGTTTAGAACGGCTCATGATTAAACATAATATACATTCATTTTCTCTTATATTTAACAGTATATGTTTAGAAAAAAATATATATATATATTGTAAGGGATAATTTTCCGATGTTAATCTAAATTCTTAAAAACAAATTTATGAACACCATGGCATATTATGACATTTTTAAATAACTAGATGACTTTTAGAACACGCTGTATGAACGCCATTAACAATGAGTTAAATATATTTGTGTGGGAACATTGAAGGCGTGTTGGAGAAAAACGGATTAAAAGAAAGAAAAATAAAGGCAGGCAAACGAACGTGAATAGAAGATCGAATGAAATAAAACCAGAAAAAACGGAACTACAGAAGCATGATAGATTGGAAATGAAAGGAATGAAGCGAAAGGAAGAAAAGAGGAAGAATTCTATCGGAATGAAAAGGTTGCAAAAAAAGATAGCATCTCAATAAACAGCAAGGAATTTGCAGAGGGAATGTAATTACATGAAACACGGGCATAAAATAAAGTTAGAAATATCCGTAGAGTTGTTCTATGACTTGAAGAATTCTTTCGTGACCTATTTTTGTTTCATTCACCCAGTAAGATATTTCTAGGATTTATAAATTAAGTTAAACAGGAATTTGAAGTAAAGGCAGAAGCTTAAATCCACCACTGATGTAGTGATTACCGACCAAAAAATAGGAAAATTAGTCTTAAATGGATTTGAAATTCAATGGACTGCATTGTTTTAAATGCACCATTTTGATGCAACGTCCACAAAGAAACGAGTGGTGAAGCGTGTAAAGGTATAAGTGCAGAAAGAATAGCGGGCTGAGGGTTAACAAAATGAGGAAAGAATAAAAGACGAAAACCAAGAAAACAGGGATTGGGTTCAAATGAAGAACGAGATGAAAAATTATAAAATGCAAACAAATCTGCATGAATGAGTAAACAAAAGAAATGAAATAATCGGATGAATAAATATTTTGAATTAAATAAAAAAATAAAGAAAAGAAGAAAGAAAAGTTTAAAGAGAGAAAAAGAAGGAAAGATGGCAAGAAAGTTGAAAGTAAGAAAGAAAGAAAGAAAGAAAGAAAGAAAGAAAGAAGGAATGGAAGCAAATATTTCGAAAGAGAAGGAAAGAAGGAAAGAATCAAAACAGCTTTTAGAGAGAAAGAAAAAGAAAGAAGGCACAAAAGCTTAGAGAAAGAAAGAAAGAAAGACGCAAGGAATACAAACAGTGTAAAGAAAGAAAGAAAGAAAGAATTGAGGTAAAAAAAAGTTTCAAAGGAGAGAGAAAGAAGGAAATAAGCAAAAAAAGCTTTTAGAGAGAAAGAAAACGAAAGAAAATACAAAAGATTAGACAGAGAAAGAAAGACGGAAATAATGTAAAAAGCTTAGAGAGAAAGAAAGGACGCAAAAGGCTTAGAGAGAAAGAGAGTTGAGAGGAAAAGAAAGGGCAACAAACCTTAGGGAGAGAAAGAATAAAGAAGACAAAAAAGCTTTGGGAGAGAAGTTAAGCAAGAAAGAAGGCAAAAAGCTGAAAGAAAGAAAGAAAGAAAGAAAGAAAGAAAAACGGCAAAAAGCTCAGATAAAAAAGAAAGAAGGCAAAACAGCTGAAAGAAAAAAAGAAAGAAGATAGAAAAGTTTAGATTGCAAAATAAAAGGCATAAAGCAAGAAAGAAATGTTTATATAAACAATGAAAGGAAGGCATAAAGAATGAAAAGCTTCAAATGAAAGAAAGAAATATCTAAAAAAAAAAAAGAAAGCAAACTCCATAGAAAGAAAGAAAGAAATGAAATATAAAGACCAAATAAACCGGAAGTGGTAAAAAATGAACAAAAATGAAATAAAATGAGAGCGAAAGGAAATGCATTTTCTCAAATGTGAAAAATCGAGAAACGATTAAAAAGAGCAAAGACTTTAAAAAATGGCAGCGCAACATTCTTATTAATAATAAGGTCAGACATGCATGCAGGACGAGGTTAAAATTAACAAAACCAGAAATAAACTCATTAAATGAAAGCGAAATGAAGCCAAGCAAACAGCAAATGTTGCGCGAAAGAAAATCTGTGGAGGTGCCGCGTGACGCTGCAACAACCAGTGTCTTGTAATTCTCCTTCACCAGATAATCAAGTAATTGGAGGCAAAGAGCATTTGGCGCGAAAATTAAGGAATCCATTAAAACTCCGCCACTATAAACGAGAGTAGAAGCAAAAGAAACATGAGAAAGCGAGACAAAAGAAAAAATAAAGAAGGTGAACAAAAGAAAAATAGTACTTTTCATTGACCAGAGCGCAAGGCGATGGTGCAGGGGGTGCATATCTATGTAATTACTTTAGCTGTTGACCGAGGCAGGCTAATGAAAACCAATAAACAAATAAATAAAATTCGAATGAGAAAAGTGTTTTAAATATTAGTTGGCAAAAGCAGCCCAGACAAGTGGCAACGATTATTTGGTTTGGTTTATTTTGTTTTACAGCATATCAACTGCAGTGAGTGATTTAATGCCGGTAAGATTTTACGAAATGTTTGTATGAATAGAATAGGTTTTCTTTGTAAGAAATCAGTTCATTGACGTATTTTTGTAAAGAGAGTTTTATCGAGAGTTATCACCGGTATATATTCTTTTTTTAAAAGCATGTTTCTGGTAATATTTTTCTTTTCAAAAATGTATTGCTGGTAATATTTTTTATATTATGTATTACTGATATTGTTACTATAAAAATCTACTTTTATACTTTAACCTCATTCGACAAACATTTTCCATCAATATGTCTCGTCTTTGACTTTATCTCGCACCCAATATTTTTTGTACTCATTGTTTCCATTATAATGATGGCGTTGACGCTTATGTTTCGACCGCATGATGAGTGACTGACCCACAAGGTGCAATTACCCAACTGAGTAGTCGCGATGACTTCCGATGCTTAGTTTAAATTTTTTAGGCCTTTCCTCGATTGAGGTGTGCAGCGTTACTCTTAAAACGGTTTGCCCAGACACACGGGCAGAACCGGAAACTTAAGTTGTAATTAAAGCTTAAGAGGACGACCATCACACATTAATTCGTAGCAAACGTGAAGTCTTAGGACTAAGAGCTTCCAGTTTCACCAAAACCAACTCCAGTCACCCATTCGCTATCGACGTTTAGCTTTTCAAAATATGAAAGAAAATCCGTTTACAAGAAAGTGTTGATGGCGAGAATTTGTCTAAGGTGCACCTTAACTTGCCAGGAGAGAGACCGACACAACTGATTTGATGACCTTCCACTGCAGCTGATACATCAATATACGACTTCCACTGCGGCTTATATGTCAATACGAACTTCCACTGCGGATTATATGTCAACTGAGAGAGTTGTTGTCTAGAGGAGACTAGAACCACCACTTAATTGTTGTTATTCAGAAGTCCACCCTGGCTCCGAGTGGTAGCAGTTGTTTGAGACCCAGATAGTGGAAAATAGTGAACCCCATAAAAATAATTACCAATAATACGAATTTATCATAAAATTACCAAAAATATTTATTTTTAGCAAAATTACCAACAATACATTTTATCTGCGGTTGAAGGCATACATTTGCGTTTAAAATATATATAGTTGAAGCCATAAAACTGTGTCACAAATATTTAGATTCATGCATTAAATAACAAATATGGGTTATTTAATGCATTAATCTAAATAGTTTGCACACATTTTTATGGCTTCAACTAAATATATTTTGCATGCAAATGTATCCCTACAACTACAGTTTGATATTACGTGAAAGTAAATCAACCGATCAATATTAGTTATTTTTGTCATGAAATTAACCTATATGATATCCTAAAATATCTTAAAGAAATCAAACCGTATTCCAAAATATAACTTCAACAAAACTACAACATAAAACACACATTTCATGGCCACTAGAAATGATTTCCACACAAATGTGTATAGACACAAAATCTAGGTTAACCTACGATGCAATTAATTATGAAAGCAGAATGGCATGTATCATAGTTTTATTTTTTCAAAGCTCATAAGAAAATAAAATCTTGCATTAAATTACTTATGAGTTAATATGTCGCTAAAAAGAAACAACCATCGGAATTCTGTCTGCCTTGTTTGACTCAAAGAGAAGTCAAAACATGATACTATAAAAGCGAGACATTCTAAAACACGATACGATAAAAGCAAGATACTATCAAAAGAAGATGCTATAAAAGCGAGGTAATATAAAACATGATGCTATGAAACAAGATACTACAAAAGTGAGATACTATAAAACATGATACTAAAAGCAAGATACTATAAAAGCGAGATACTATAAAACAGGATACTATAAAAGCAAAATACTATAAAGCAAGATACTATAAAAACGTGATACTATAAAACATGATGTTAAAGACAAGATACTATAAAAGCGAGATGTTATAAAGCAAGATACTATAAAAGCATGATACTATAAAACAAGGCACTATAAAAGTGAGATACTATAAAACAAGATACTAAAAAATAAAGTTACTATAAAACAATATACACGTTTTCTGCTGGTAGCTATTTTGAATATATCGTTTGCGCAGACGTGATGTAGCCTTGCAACTAATCAGAGGCCACCTTCATGGCCTTTATTCAGTGTGCCTTACTCTCTCGGAGACACCCACACTGTAATTGCTGAGGCTTCCCGCTTTTGAAAGTGATAAAGAGCAGAGATTTCGTACTATAGATGAAATTAAGAAGAAAACAACTTGATGGGAAGCCCGAAAAAAGATTTATCAGATTTTGTATTTTGGGTTTTTTTTTTATCGGGGGTGGGGAGAGAAGGGTCGTCTTAGTGAAACATTTAGATTGATAAAAGTTTCTTATTTGTTCTTCATCATATCATATTGTCGAAATACAGATACATATTTGATCAAAATTTACTCCTAGATATATAAGTTTACAAGTGGAGTACATTCAAACGTATGATGTTGTGGTGCAATTTATATAGGCTCAGAATGAGAAATCGGAGAGCTGAGTTCGAATTCTGGTTGAATTCGTTGCATTCACTTACGCACAAATACCACTTGGAAAGGTATGAATGCATCTCTTCTGCCTCCAGCTATGGGTTGAATAGCAGGACAGATTGGGTTCTATAGTTTTGGTTAGCAACTTGTCTACTGCAGGAAATAAATGCCACCTACTGCGGAAAAATCTTCAAAAGACATGTTCGGCTAAGCGTTTATCACGTATGATACTTAACTGAGTGACTGATATTCAAACATAGTGAAATTATATCACTATGTTGTAGGCTAACATTAATTAATATAAAACAGTTGGTTACTTTACGAATAGAACGTATGCGGGCGGCTACACCATCTTGGGATGTGCAGCTGGTGCAATAAATAGAAGGTCGGTATGAGAAATTGGATTTGAGTTCGTTACATTTTTCTCCCGGTCAAATATACTTGTGAGGTTATGTATCCACCTCCTTCCTCTATATATGAAGAAAATAGTAAGGGCCGTGTTTGGTAAAAAATGTTGTCATTCTTAAAGAAAAAGAAAATCAGTCAGTTAAATGCCATACGTGATACATGCTTGGGTGATCATGTCTCTTTCGGGACATGACTAACTGGGCAAAATATTATCCCGCAGTAGGTTGCAATTACTTTCTGCTGTAGACTGGTTGCCAGCCAAGGCAATAGAACCCAATCTGTCCTGTTATTTAACCCATAACTGGAGGTAAAAGACGGATTCACTTACGCGCAAATACCTTTGGAAAAGGGTATTTGCGCGTAAGTGAATGCAACGAATTCTACTGGAATTCGAACTCAGCTTCCTGATTTCTCGCTCCGAGCCGATATCCACTGCACCACAACGCACAAAAAGAAAATTTTAAGGCATTATTCGCTTGCCGAAAGAAAAAATTTTTTGCAACCCAAAATATCTTTCCGATTTAAATAACGCACAAAATTAGAACAGTCCCATATGCGAGAAGTACGAGAGAAAAGTCCGGTCTCAAACGAACCTTTCTTTCTTTCTTCTTCTTCTTCTTCTTCTTCTTCTTCTATGTGCCGTGTTCTTTCAGGACGTAAGCGATCATGGCTTTCTACATCCTTCTATCCATTGTATTTCTTAACAGTCTTTTTCTTGTTACTCTTCCCAAAACTTGCCCATTTTCTCAAGCCCATCAAGTATATCATGTCGCTTTCCCCTGTTTCTCTTTCTCCCTATCTGTCTTGTGAGTATCAGATTCTCCAAGCCTTCCTCCCTCATTACATGTCCCAGAAACTTCAACTGTCTTTTCATGATGTTAAGTATAAGTTTCCTTTACGTTTCCGTCCTCTCTAAAATTCGTTCTTGCTAACATGTTCGGTCCATGGTATCCTCAACATCCTTCTGCAGAAACACATTTCGACTGCTTCAAGTCTTTCCTCCATCTTTGATGAGATTGTCCAGCATTCGTTGCCATATTGAAGGACATACGTCCCATGACTATCCAGTAAGCTCTTCTTTGCTTCCAATAAAATGTTCTTGACTCTCAATACTCTACTCAGCTTTTGGAATACATCCTTGGTCATTTTTGTCGCACTTTTGACCTCTGTTAGAACCCTTCCTATTTATATACATTTCTTTACCTCGTTGTTTTCAGTATCCCCGACTGATTGTTGACATTTTGAGCTCCTCTTTTTACCTATGAGCATGCATTCAGTTTTCTTGTAGTTTCATTAACTATCTTATTTTTAGACAGTCTGGAAATTTCTGGGCAAACTTCCAGTTATACAGGCGACAGAAGATACAAGAGTTTGTTTTATTCCGATCGACCCAAAACCGGAATTATATTCGGCGATTATATATGAGACCAATTTACTTGTTTCGTAAGTTCTTTACCCACCGATATCGAATTGATTGAGTTATGTCTGGTAAAGGTCCGTGGAGAAATAAGACAACGCAGGCCTCAGTCAGCCACTCTTGTCCAAAATTACAAACAAAACTGAATTCTCTTTTCGTGCTCGTTAATGGTGGTAGCGAGGCGAAATCTGAATTTCGGGTTAACATGGACGTCGCCATATGATCTCTACGGACCAGTTTTGAAATGATGCTCACGTATGGTTAGTCAATTTGAAATGTATGAGTCTACATTGGATTTTTCAGTACACATCTTCGAGGCACATGACACTTCTCTGTTCTTTCTGTTGTTTTTATAATCACGCCTTTCTTTTTTTTTCTGACTTAACTTATTGGCTGTCAGCTATCGTGATTATATTGTCTTTCCCAGCTTGATTTAAAAGTATCTATCATTTTTTTTTAGAATTATTTTACCTTTTTCTACATATTCCCTGTTTCCCGAGTTAATTTACAATGCATACATATATCATTTCTTAATATAGCGGGCTTATTCGATATTATTGTTTTTCTTTATACTGTTGTTCAAACGGATACAGACAGAGGTTGTTGGAATGTTAGTTATTTAGCATCATATCAGTTTTCATGTGTTATTTTTTTAATCATATCACCCAGAGCAAGGCGGTAATGCCACTGATGTGCAGGGGGCTACATAAAAGTGAAAAGATTCGAAAAAAGAAAGCCGAAAACCACATCCTAAACAGGGAACAAGGGATGAGCCTCTACACCTGTTCAATAGACATGGGTGGAGTGTGAACCGAGCGATAGTTTAGTCTATCTACTCCAATTGGAAAAAAAGTGAGAAGATTGGAAAAAAGAAAGCCGGAAAACGCATTCTAAACAGGAAACAAGGGATGAGCCTCTTCACCTGTTCAATAGACGTGGGTGGAATGTGAACCGGGCGATAGTTTAGTCTATCTACTCCAATTGAGAAAAAAATAAATAAATAAAAAGGAAACAGTGAAAATATTGGAAAAAGAAAGCTGGAAACCACATCCTAAACAGGGAACAAGAGATGAGCCTCTACACCTGTTCAATAGACGTGGGTGGAGTGTGAACCGGGCGATAGTTTAGTCTCCAATTGAGAAAAAAATAAATAAATAAAAAGGAAACAGTGAAAAGATTGGAAAAAGAAAGCCGGAAACCACATCCTAAACAGGGAACAAGTGATGAGCCTCTACACCTGTTCAGTAGACATGGGTGGAGTGTGAATTGGGCGATAGTTTAGTCTATCTACTCCAATTGAAAAAAAAGTGAAAAGATTGGAAAAAGAAAGCGGAAACCACATCCTAAACAGGAAACAAGGGATGAGCCTCTACACCTGTTCAATAATGCCAAAACTTGTTTTGTACGAAATTTTGTTTTTGAGATAATAATGGTTTTAGCGACACAAGTATTACTAATTAACCCATACTTGGGGAGAAGCGCTGGATTTATACGTTTGGAAGTTGTTTTTTGTTTAATGGCATATCAACTTCCATGAGTTATTTAATGTCGAATTTTAACTATTTTGTATACAATTTTATTTTTAAGATAATAATGGTTTTCGCGATACAAGTCTTACTGAATAAAATATATTTAAGGTGAAGAGTTAGATTTATACATTTGGTGGTTGTTTTTTGTTAAGCTGCATATCCACTTTCATGGGTTTATAATGCTGTAATTTATGTATTTGCGCGTAAGTTAATATAACAAACCGAACAGAAATTTGAACTCGTCTCTTCGATTAACAATTCAGAGCCAGTATCCCTTACACCATCCGCAAATCTAATTTTACACTACCTGGTGATCGTACGGGAACAGGTCTTTCAACGTGAAATGGCAGTATGCCTGTTGTTGTAAGGGTGTAAAAAAGAAAAAAATTCAGATTATGAGAGTATAGATGATCTATAAGGTTTGTGGTTAGCGTTTAAAAATAATTTAAGATTGTAGTGATCAGAGAAGCATCTTCTCAATACTTTGTTTCACAAAGTAACCGTTTTAAAAAAGAAAATGTCTAAGTGGAACTTTGTCATAGCCAGCAGAATATCAAAGAAATGACGACGAGTTGAGTCAGTGTTTATAGCATGGTGAATCATGGATGTCTTCATCTTCTATGTGCCTTGTCCTTTCAGGACGAAGGCGATCATGACCTTCCACGTTTCCCTATCCCTTGTGACTCTTAGCATGCTTTCTCCTGTAACATCTCGAAACTTCCGATCTCTCCTCTACCTGCTCTGGCCCTTCAAATATGTTAACCGCTGCCTTACCCTGTCTCTTTTACTCTCTGTCTGGCCCGTTAGTATCAGGTTCTTCAAGCCTTTCTTTTTCATTGCATGTCCCAGGAACTTTAGCTGTCTCTTCCTGATGCTCAATGTTAATTTCCTTTTTGTTTCCATCCTTTCCAAAACCTCATCATTGCTCACGTGCTCGGCCCGTGATATCCGCAGCATCCTTCTTTAGAACAACATTTCAGTTGCTTCAAGTATTCCTTCATCTTTGATGATATTGTCCAACATTCACTGCCATGTTGAAGAACTGACATTACATAGAAATCCAGTACACGCTTCTTTGTTTCTAGTGAAAGTTTCCTGTATCTTAATACTTTACTCAGCTTCTGGAACGCGTCCTTCGCCATGCCAACTCGCCTTCGCATCCTTGTGTCGCACTTTCCGTCTTCTGTTAGAACACTTCCCAGGTATTTAAACTTTTGTACTTGCTTGATTCTAGTATCACCCACCTTTTTTGGCATTTTAGGTTGCTCTTTTTGGTGATGACCAGGCATTCGGTTTTCTTGCAGTTTATTTTTAGTCCTTTTTTGTCATTCTCTTTAGCTACCTAACGTTTGAAATGGTAGTACTACGCCAGAATGGTTGCCATCCAAATACCTATAGACTAGTGAGAATCTATTAACTTTTTGTCTGTAAGGAAGGGTTATCTAGGATAGAAAATAATTTATCCCTCACAAGACTATATATAAATATTTGAGAACTGTTACGGCTGGCAAGTGTGTATAAAGCTGCTGGAGCCTATATATAGCAATATTATTTCATTTTAGATTTGATCTGACACTTCTAATGGTAGAACATAACTGGGGAATCGTGTGCTTTCTGGATTGGTAAAAACAAGTGACCATTTTTTTTCAGTATCTTTAGCGAGTTATAATATATATTTGTAATTATGTATCGTTTTTAATAGATCAACTCAACAAAACTTTGAATTTTTCTACTTGTGTTATTTTCACTCAATTTCCAAAATCTTAGCCCTCTTACATTTTGAATTCCTACTCTAAATATATTAGGACAAATCTGAAAGCCCAGCCCTATATAATCTCAATAATTATGATAAATTCCGGCAAGGATTGATTATACGGCATCCACTTTCTTGCTAACTGTAGTCTTTTCAAGTAACGTTTGTTTTTTTGGAGTTGTTGAGGTGAAACTTTGCAGCAAAGTTGTAGTGACCGGTTAGTCCAGAAGTAATACTCGGAAAACAAAAGGTAGGTTCAAAACAGTGTATTAGTATAGCAAGAACATAGATACAAAGGAAGTGTTAGTTATAAATAGAAATAAGTAAGTCCGAACGGTACTGTTAGGCTGCCTGAATCATAGCTGGCTTTAACTGCATAGAAGCTGTCGTACTAACTGCTTACTTTACTGCATCCTGAAAGTCACGCAGTAACTTATATACGACATAATAGTAAGAGGAAGAGTCCATTGCTCGTAGGTGGGCACCATAACAGTTTTGTTAATTTTGATATTTTTGTATTAGATTTTGAAAGCTCAGCTCAAGAAACTGTAGAATTCCACTATTTTTTAAATATTAGATGACCGTTTGTAACGATAGCAATAATTAAATATTTAAATTCGCTCGTTGTAAATTATGGAGAAAATATGAACAGTCCAAAGAGAATCAGCTATACATTTTGCTAAATGTGATATTTTGCAGTATTGCTAAAATTTCAGCGCTATTAAAATTTGAATTTCGCCATTTCTGACATGTATGGTCAAATTTAGAAGCTCGGAGGAAATAAATTTGGAATGTAAATAATTGTGATATTTTTGGAAGCACAGTGTTAATTAATTTTGAATTCTATATAACTGCAAGCTTTTGGTGCAGCAGTGGAAATGCAATAGTTACTAGTTTTGAATTTTGCAAATTATGACAATTTGTCATATATTTTGTCTTATACGTTTGACTAAATTTGAATTTCGTTTCTTGTCGCATTTTGAGACAATTTATTATTGTACAAATGACTGAAATTTAATTTTTGTTCTTGTGAATATTTATGATAATTTTGAACATCCAGTTCGCACGAATTTTAAAATTCGTTATTTATATAAAATTTTGTATATCCAGAACATGCACTATCGTTACTTACATCAAATTTTGAATATTGGGAAGGGAATTTTGAAATTTACTATTTATATAAAATTTTCAATATACAGATCTAAATTTTGAATTTATCAACTTTGAAATATCCACGGGCTGAATTTTGAATCTCGCTACTTGAGAGTGTTTTGTAGCAAATTTAAGATATCAAGGAACTGAATTTTGAAATTTATTACTTATAGCAAAATTTTAATATCCCTGGACTGAATTTAAAATTTTACTATTCATATAAAATGTTCAATATCCAGTGACTGAATTCATATACAGGTGAGTCCAAAAGTAGATGGATAGTGGGTGGAATAGCTTTGTGCATAGGATATATTCTTTCCAACAGGATGGGAGCTCTCCACATTATTCAAGATTAGTCTATGAGTATTTGATGAAACATTTCCTGAGAAATGTATTAGTACAAGTGATCTACTTGATTGGCCCGCAAGGTTATCATTTACTGTCGACCTACCTTTTGACCACCTGATATATATAATTTCTAAAGAAATAATAATTATTATTTATTAATCCGAGAGATATTATTGTTCACGTTAGGCTATGTGAAGAATTTTACTTAAATCACTATTCAACCTTGCTTGATTTATAGTTCGGATCCAACGACTGCCTCCTCTGTCCAGGGGGATGCTAGTTCGAATCTTGTCAAAGAGACCCTATTTTTTTTAAATATAACTTTAATTTTATTTATAGCGGTAGACAAAAATAGATAAATATTCTCTTTAATATTGTTATGTCGTGAGTAAGAATAAATAACTCAACAACAGGAATAGGTTAATTGTTGTATTCCGTGAAAATAGTATTTACAAAGGTTATTAGTATCCAATACAAGAATAAAGGTTAATCGTCTCAACCGTCGTAAGACGTAGTATGAGCAATGGGTACTTCCAGGTCGTCACCGGAAGTCTACGACTGACTTGTCGATCGGCTGCTCGGCACACTCCTACGTAGGTGCCACCATTACTTTACATAGTAATGGAATAGTCCATTATAGCCGAATAGGCGTGGGCGTCCCAACAAATATATAAACGGAACGTCTACTAAAATACGTGTATCCACAGAAAATAACGTTTAAAGTGGTAATAGATAGATAGATAGATAGATAGATAGATAGATAGATAGATAGATAGATAGATAGATAGATAGATAGATAGATGTGTCTGTATTTACACTATGTACATTGTTTGGACTCTTATTTTCATCTTTTTTTGTCATATTCAGGACGTTTCTCCCGTTCTACGCCCCTGGTTCTTCAGGTGATTGGAATTTCAAACCAAAATCGTTATTTCGATCAATAAAGTATATTGTTCTTGTTTTATGAGCCATGCCACTTCCGGATGTCTTAGCTATTTCCCTTTAACTCAACTCTCTCTCAAGTTCTTTGTTCACCATTGCTGTAGCCAGGAATTGAACACACAATTTTTTGGGTTAAATCACTGGAACAAACCAAGGCTTTTATCCATGTGTCTGTATATGTACGTGTGTCTGTATTCTTTTTATTCACATCTATAATACAGAAATAGGTGTCCCTTGGTTTATCAACTGAAACATCAACATGAATTCCTGCTCAAACCCTGACTTAACGCTAATATTTACTCATGGCCGGATGTCAAGCATCATTCGATTTGCCGATAGCAATCTCAATTGTTGCCCATTTGAAGTGAATAGGCAACCACTACCTTAGATACCGACTTTGCTCCAATACTTCCGCTGCTTGACTTCCGGGGCATTTCCTCAATTGACTTGAGATCTTAGACCTTTTAACCGGAAATAGAATGACCTTACGAGAGTGTGTTTCTAACGTCTCACTTGATGTGAAAGTACTGCGCGTAATTACTTTTGAATGCTCTGGGTTAAGAGACAAACATCCGATCAGTAGATTGTAAACAATGTTTCCATCAGCTGTAATCAAAGATAAAAGAAAAGGAATACACAATACTAAACATTGTTAATGTAATAATTCAATTAAATACAATTAGTAATTTTTTTCAGCGTTGTGGTGCATTGGATATCGGTTCGAAACGGGAAATCGAAGAGCCGAGATCTATTTCCAGTAGAATTCGTTGCTTTTATTTAAGCGCAAATACCCTTGTGAAAGGTATTGATCTATCTCTCCCCTCCAGCTATAGGTCAAATAACAGGACATATTCAGTTCTATAGCTTTGGTTGGCAACCTATATACCGCAGAAAGTTATGGCAACCTACTGCAAAAAAATCTTCTGCCCAGTCAATCATGTCTATTCCGAGAAATGATCGCCCAAGCAAATATCACGTATAGCCTCTAAGCGATCGAGAGGTTGGGGCAGAAATACCTCCTACACAATGGCAAATGTGTCTTCATTTAGCTAATCTTAACCATTATGTTGGAGGAAATTCTGAAAATTATTATGCATTTCTGTCATTACTCTGTATTATAACAATTATGAATTATGAATTATATTTTCTGAGGCGGAAAGTGAAAAAGGCGTCCCCGATTCTAATCCATAGAATTCGCTACGTTCGCAATATGCCTGTGGAAAAGGCACGAATCCGTATTTCGCTAGTTATAGCTTAAATAACGGAGCAAGCTGGTCTCTTGCCTTGGTTGGCAACCAGTCTGGGGGAAAACAATTCTAGATTGAAAACCAGCATGAATAAAGGACTATGACAGACTATGACAGTAAGGACAGCTTCACCTGCAACCCTGTCGGACACATGATCTATCTTTTGATCTTTCAGGACAGGGACTTTCCGTTTTTTATTTCTCGAAATAATTTTTTGACTCTTTATCACAAAGATCGGCAAAGTTTTGGAGAGAGCTGGTCAAAAAGCTATGCAGTTCATCAGAGAAGGGTCATAATATCAACTGTACAAAAAAATTGATTAGACCTCAGACAACTCCTGTCAAGAAGTCTATCTTGGTCTGGAAAATTTTCTTTAGGGCAGTAATGTGTTGGCAAAGTAAGCAAGCATATTGAACTCCTTGTTAACTTTTGTAAAATTTAAAATTTTTTATATTGTGATATGAAGTGTTTAATCGGGACCAGAAACCATTGGAAGAGATCGGGCCAGAAAGCTCTAGTGTCTCGTAGGAGGGCCATAATATCAAATGTGCTATAATAAATCCTTTCAACCTCAGACCACTCCGTCCAGAAGGCCACCTTGGTCTGGAGGTTGAAAGAAAAGGCAACGAAATTAATGTTATATTATTTAAAAAAGTTTCCTTATTTTACCGCATGAAGAACAGTATAACAACTAACACAAACAACAAAAATGAAAATTTCTTACTACAAACGAAATACAGTTTGAAAAGGTAAATTATTTTGTGATTCTCCACGCTTCCAAGCCTCAGGCTTGCGTAAATGTGTGCTGCGTGTGTCAAATGGCCGTAAGTTAACTTCACCTGAGGCTGTAGCCGGTCGCCTGCCATTCCGTCCCCGTGTGATCGAAAGCGTTGATGATCTGTCGAATTCCTCACTCCTCCTGCCACGTTGTGATTCCTGATCTCAAGGTGACTCAGAGGACGACCGTCATGTGTCGTACTCGGCGATTACTGCAATGAAGAGGGAGGTGCACAATTCAGGAACAGGGAAAAGCAGGCAAGAACAACAAGCAAAAAAAAAAAAAAGACAGCAGCAAAAGCAACTCTATGATAACTAATGATTATATTCGTAACTTTTTTGTACAGCAACGGAGAAAAGAAATTAATAAAAAACAAAAAACAAAAACACAACTATTTCTCAAAGCCCACAAACTACTGCCTGCTACCATGTCTAACCGTCACTAGAGGTAAGACAGTCACTGTCTCCTTATGCTACACTTTCCCCTAGCAACGTGGACTGCCTACTAGCGTGGGAAGGCGATTTTCGAGTCTTAACTCCAACGCATCTCGAGCGGGTCACCTCTGTCTCTCAAATCTACACCGTCTTTTTGTTAAAAATCGTTTGATCTGGCGCGTTAGGTGGCTGGGGGTTAAGGTATTTTTCAAAGATCTAATGTCAATTTCGTGTATCTGGTTTTAATCACTCGTTATGATATCGTGCCAATAGAAAGGTTTAATAGAAACTGAAGAGAAGGGACAGAAAAAAAACAAGAGAGAAAGAGAAAGAGTTCTCTCCGTTTGGCGAAGCGGACTTCTCACCTGGTTTATATTCATTTGCTGTCACATAAATCAACGTCATTTCGGGAATGGCCCGTCTCTCTCTCTCTCTCTCTCTCTCTCTCTCTCTCTCTCTGGTAGCCACTCCATCGTCTGTTCTTCTCTCTTTCTTTTTCCTAGTTCTTTGCAAGAAAAAGAAAAAACAAATGTTCACACATCGAATCATTCTTCAGCCATCTATGTCAGGGTTCGAATTCATGGTCCGTCGATCCTATTTTAACGTGAGGGGCATGCTTAATGAGCCACTTGTTTCTGCTCATCATTAGATAAATTCTCCACATCTTGCCTACCATCAGAATGGATGACGATAATCTCCTAGACAGCAACACACTTTACCTCCTTTGACTTACTCTCTCAAATGATCTTAAATGAAATGATTACATCGAATTCATAGCTGCATCTACTGCTAGAAAGGTTAACTTACTGTATCGGCCCAAGAAGTTTTTCTCCTCAGAATCCATTTTGTACCTTTATAAATCTACAATTCGTCCATGCATTGAATACTGTTAACATATCTGATCGGGTGCTCCTGCTATTAATGTTGAATTCTCCACAAAATCCAAAGAAGGATCTGCAATATAATCGATCCTGATTTAACAATTAGCCTCCAGTCACTTTCTCACCGACGTGTTGTGGCTTTCCTCTGTCTTTTTTGCAAGTATTTCCATGGCAACTGTTGAAACGAGCTTTTTTCCATGGTTCTCCGACCACATGTATTTACTCGTGCTACTAGATTTGCCCCTTTTACCATCAAAATAGTTAAATGTAATTGTCTCTTCCTATATAAGAGTTTCTTTTCTCGCACTTTCGTTTGTGAAACTCCCTACTGTTTGCTTGCTTTCCTGGTAGCTACAATCTCCAAAGATTCAAATGCAACGTCAATTGCCATATTCTATCAACTTGATTCCCATCCATCTCTTATCTTTTCTTCGTCATCCACTGTATCTTGTTTTTGACTCTCACGGTAACCCCCAGCGCACGAATAGCGGTCCTACCATGCTTGTGGTAAAATGATTAGAAATATTTGTCGATGAAAGGAGCAAAGAATTATCCAGGTGGTTATCTTTCAAACTTTTTCTTAAACGTCTTTTAGTGTCTTTCATTTAAGAAAAAAGTATATATACTTTCAAATAATGATATTATCAATTTCGCCTTATTCAATAGGCTTTTATATTTTCCGTTAAGCAAAACATACTTCGTATACAATCATTAGTGGATTTGGAATTAAATTTTAACTTCAAAAACTTGTCGCGTTCTACTTCAGTTAACTCCAACTGATATTTGTCTTCCCCTTTTTCTATAAATTTATTAGATAATTAGTGTTCAGGTGTTACGTTGTTGGGATAAACAAAATCCCTCGCTGGCCGGATTTAGCCCGTGAAAAAAATTGAGGCTTTATCATATATTTTCTCTTTATTCTCCAATCGAATTTCGTTAAGTAGTTTATTAGATAAATTCTCCAGGCTAATTTCCCTCGTTATGTGTCCGTTAAATTTCAGTTACCTATTCTTAAGTTAATACCTTTTCCCAATGGTATTTGCGCGTAAGTTGAATTCGTTGCATTTAATTACGCGCAAATACCAATGGGAAAGTATTAATCTGTCTCTTCCCTTCAGTTATGGGTTAAATAACAGGACAGATTGGTTTCTTTAGCGTTGAGTGGCAACCAGTCTACCGCAGAAAATAATGGCAACCTACAGCAGGATAATCTTGTGTCCTCTCAGTATCACGTATGGCACTTAACTGACTGATTTTTAAGTTATTTTTCATTTTCCTTATAGATCCTAAAACTTCATTGTCACTCACTTTCTTTCCATGGCATTGTTAGCGTTAACTGGTGACTTAATAGTAAGTCCGATGGGTTCGATTGTTTAAAACTGACAGCCAATCTCGAAAAGAAACTTCGATCAGTTTTATTGCGTTATCTTTTCTCTAAATTTGTGTTGTATTTTTGTAGACCGGAATCCTCGTATTAAAACCGCCTTTTTAATCCGGATGTTCTGGAACTCTACACATTAAACTTTTTTCATTCTTCCTTGTTTTTTTAATATATAGCGTTTATTTGTAAAAATTTTTCGTTGTGTTATTGTTCGTGTTTTTTATGTAAATTTCTTTCATTTTTATTCTTGAATTCTTTTTGTAATTTCCTTCGTCTGTTAGTAAACCGATTGTTTTGTCGTACGTTTTAAGTTTTTCATTGTTACTGTTTGTACATTAAACTAGTTTTACTTTTTTTCTCATACACTGTGTAGAAATACATTACCTTTTGTCTTTATTTGTTTTGTTTCTTTTTGTTTCTGTTTATTTTTCTTTTGTTTGGTCTTTTTTTAAATTCTGTTTTGCTTTCGTAGGGGGCTCCGGTGATTTTTAGTTAATTGGCCTTGTGTCAAACACGTCCGAAGTCTCCACAATTTAAATTTCAGAAGGTTGACTGTTGAAATGTGAAAGGATAACATATTTCGTGTGTATATTAAAGCAAAAATTTATTTACTGTATGACAAAAGTGTAAGAAGAAAATTTTGTTAACTGAACACTATAATATATTTGTTGGAAGAAAAATGTTAATTGAGAAAATGCATGCAGTTTTGTAGTTAAAATGGTTCGTAAAAGTATTGTAGGTATTTGAAATGTCCACAGAACGCAGAGGTTTACAGTTCATGTTTGTGTAGTAGCAGATTGTAAAAGCTTTGTTCCTTCCTCTTTTTAGTAGATCGCGACAGGTTGAAAGAAAGAGAAGGCAAAACAAATAAAGGAGAGGTACTTAACACGTGTCCATTTTGTCGTTGTGTTGTCCTCTTTAGCAGCGTAGTGTGTAAATGAAGAAGAGGACGTTAGAAGAAAAGGATGAATGAAACTGTGGCGTGCCCACGTCCTCGTTGGCGTGGAGTGAAAAAGAAGAAAATAAAATTGGAAGAAGAGGTTGAATGAAACTGTGATGTGTCCTGCGCCTGGGTCGGCTTCTTGAATTTTTTTTTTGTTATATTGCCACGTGGTCCTCAGCTAACCGCTCCTATCTGAGTGACTTTTTCATGTGGAGTGACGTGGTTTAAATAGTGAAACTTCTCATGATGCCGGCTACAGAGAAGCTTTTTACAAATAGGCGTAAAAATACATCAAATATTAATTTGCTGTTTTTAATCCAATCAGAATTCAGAATTGCTTTTCGCACTGACTTGTGAGTTTTTCTTGGTTGGGTTTTTTCAAAGTACTTTGAATCTCTTTTTGCGGGTGTTCAATTTTACTTTGAGTTTTTCCAAAATGTTGTAGTCGTTTAAATCCGATTTTGCGGGTGTGAAATGTATTTTGTGTGTTTTTAGTTGGTTGATGGATTATATAGGATTTGTATCTTATACCTTTAAGAAAAAATAAAAAAAAGTTAGTGTCTTTTAAGTCAGTTAGTTAAGTGCCACACGTGATACACACTTTGGCAATCATGTCTCGAAAGAGACATGACTGACTGGGCAGAAGATTATCTCGCAGTAGGTTGCCATTGCTTTCTGCGGTAGACTAGTTGCCGACCAAGGCTATAGAACCCAATCTGTCCTGTTATTTAACCCATAACTGGAAGGAAGAGACGGATTAATATCTTTCTCAATGGTATTTGCGCGTAAGTGAATACAATGGATTCAACTGGAATTCGAACCCGGCTTCCTGGTTTCTCGTTCCGAGCCGATATCCACTGTACCACAACGCACATCCTGTTTTTTAAGTAATGGTCGATAAAACTCGGTTTATTAAAAAGAAGCTGTTTAGTGAAAAGAAATGGCAGATAAAGAAGCAAAGCAGTAAAATACCAGGAGAATCTCGGAGTCCTTGACAAAATCCAGCGGAGAATTTGTAATGTGATCGATCCCGACTTAGCAGCTCAGATGTAGTCACTTTCTCACCGGCGTAATGTGGCTTCCCTGTTTCTCTTCTACAAATACTTTCACGGCTTCTGCTCCAATGAACTTAGATCACTGGTGCCTTCTATGCATAAATTTAATCGAGCTACTAGATTAGCAACTAGCTCCCACCCTTTTAAGGTGAACCCAATAAAATATAACCGCAATTTCTATTCAATAATCTTTTTTCTCGCACCTCCCGCCTGTGGAATTCCCTCCCGTATACTTGCTTCCCCGACAGCTACAATCTCCAAGAATTTAAATGTACGGACAATAGTCATCTTCTATCTTACTAACTTGTATCCCCTCCTTCATTCTCCTTTCTAAGTCCACTCCACTCTCATCAGTATTCTCATCTTTCTCTTACCCACTTCCTGACACCCCCTATACCCTGCCCCTCTTTCTCGTAACTTTCCTTCTATGTAACCTCCGGTACACCAGTGGCAGTAAAACTGCCTTGCTTAGGGGGAAATTGTAAAAACAAAATTATACTCGACGATAAAAAAGAAAAACGAGAAAGGTATGGTAGCCACAAATGTCCAAAATTTTGAAACCAGAAAAATACACTAAAGATTATGATAACCCAGAATGAACAGTACAAAAACATGTTACCGAAAACAAAAACAAATATGATGTAGCGACTGAGGAATCCCTCGCTTGTTAGAAACCATCTCCTCCGAATTGTATAATCAACATTACGTAGTTCCTGGAGATAAACAACAGTTACTGAAATCTTAACAAAGAAGATAGGCTCTTAGTAGACATCCAGGAATTATCTTCGTCTTTTTAGCCGACAAGCGTCCGCGCAAAATTTGTCACAAAAGACACCGGGCTAAAATCTTTGACGTCTCTGGAATAACCAAGGAGAAGAATTCTTTCATAGGTAAAGGACATTTATCATTATACAAGGTTCCTTGTATCTTTGGAGAGCACTTGGCAGTCTGTCTGATACACAACGGTAAAATGCTTAATGCTACCTCTGAGCATCTAAAAAGAGGATGGAGTTTTGAGATAATGCTGGCTCGAAAGGCCTTCCTTTTCATCCACAACTGCTTGGATGTAGAGGACCAAAATCCTTGCATAGTGCTTTAAAATTAATGTTTCCAATGACACTGGTGGTCTGCCTTTAGACAGCTCTATCAAAAGTGTGATGGACAATAGCTCAATGTGACTAACCTCGGTCAAGTTTAATGCAGATTCCCAACCCTAATTTAATTGATATTAGCTCTCTGTTTGATCAGAGACTGGGTGCAGCTATTCGCTGGCCGAGTCTCGCTCGCGATCTTCAGCGTTTCGGTGTGTCTTGTCCAACTCGCGACCGTTACTATACACTAAGAGGTTTGTTATCTATTCAGTATGTTTTGATGGACACTCAATAGGTCTTTCTTTGTTGAATGCAGCGTGTGCTCTTGTTTTTGCACGTCCGTTGTGCAGGATTAGCGTGCTGGATGTTACAAGAAAGAATAAGCCTCTTCATGTCATTGAAGATTATGTACTCAATGACCATGCAGAGGGGCCTGATTTCTTTCGGTGGATCGTGACTTTTTTGTCGACGTTTCGTCGGGTTGTTTTAGCAGGCGATTGTAATGCCATCCTTGACCACAACACGGACTAACAATCTGGATATGAAGCTATTTCAGTATTTTATCGATAGGTATGAGCAACCCCAGGATTTCGTGAGGTCTTCAAATAGGAGGTCTCGGCTTTGGTAGTGCATTCTAGCTACCCCGACCGAGTTTCTATTATGAGAGTCGATGTAGGGCTCTTAGGTTTTCTAGAGAATGTATGCTCATTAACCGATTTTATTTTGGTCCCCACTTTCTTTCTTTTAATTCTCATCCCATTTTCAGTTAGGTGATCAGAAATGTTAGTTCCCTGGTGGATGACGGACAATTTCCTTTTTTCGAGTGTGTTTCTGCATTTATTTTCGTGTATGAATGAGTGTGTATAATTCATCGAATGACTCATTTTAATTTACACAAGTCCCGCATAATTTTAGTTCAGTTAACTGATATTTTTGCCATAATTAAGGATTTTGGGAGCTGATACTAACTCTGTTTTGTTTAGTTCCTTGTGTAAATATTCATCGGGACTTTCATTTTAAAAAAAAGTGTTAATTTTATTCCTTACTCCTCACAGATATATTGTAGAGGTGTGAGTAGTTCATAGAGTTTTGGAGTATTTTGGTTGTTTTAGTAAGAATGGTAAATAAGAATGTGGGGTGGTTGGTACAGGTAATATTGTATATCTTCATTGTTGCTGGCTAGGTTTTTAAGATAAGTCAGATGAAGAGCAGCATTCCCAGTCACCACTTTGGGCATTGTGCCACACGTTTTGCATTTTCACAAAAATAATCATTAAATGATGTTGCTGACAACAGTACATACACACGATGTGCCCAAGATACTTTTACCTTCTAAATACAGCATACTTAAAACCTAATTTTATCATTTCAGTCAGTTAAGTGTCATATGTGATACACGCTTAGGCGATCATGCCTCGAAGTAGAAATAACTGATCGGGCAGATTTTCTTATAGTAGGTTGTCATTTCTTTCTGCAGTAGACTGGTTACCAACCAAGGCTACAGTCAGTTCTGCTGTTTAACCCATAGCTGAAGTGAGAAGCGACGGATTAATATCTTTTTCAAGTGCATTTGCGCTCAATTAAATGCAACGAATTCACCTGGAATTCGATCTCGGCTTCTCCGATTTCTCTTTCCGAGCCGATATCCACTGCACCACAATGCGCATCTGTATGTCACATACACATATACATAATATTAATATTAATAATAATATTACTATTATGCACTTGTGTGAAAAAAGTTTTTGGTGACCATGGTAAACTATTTTTTTAATAAATTTACACTTATATAAAAAAATAATTCGCAAAATGATTTTCTCAGTAATATTTATAATCTTTGAGCTAAAAATAAGGTACTTCATCTTTGCTAATGCTATATGGTGGTTCTTAGAGAGTTTTAAAAGTAGTAAAGCTAAAAAAACCATCTAAAAGTACTAGGTCACCAGAGAAAACCTCACGTTTCAGCTATTTTTGTACGTTAAAAAAATGCTTTTGTAAAAAAAGAAAGATCTTTATTATTGTAGAAAGTTCAAAATGTCAAAGTATGTAGTTAGTAATTATTGTTGCTGCTTTTAGCTCAAATAAAAGCCTCAATTCGATGTGGTATTGAATGGAACAAGGCCCATTTTTATCACTGGGAATTTTCTCCATTCTTTTTGGCCGTAATCCCAGAACTATCAGAAATTCTTTAGTTTTAATTGGATCGTTTGTTTCGTAAGTTCTCACCACAATTGTTCAATTATAGTGAGATACTGACTTTGTGCTGACCAGTCGTCCAGAAGTTGTATATATTCGTCAGCAAGAATCTTTTTTAGGTCTTTTTTATCGGCTCGGAATAGGAAACTGCTAGATTCGAATTCAAATTTCAATTGTAGCACAGATTAGGTTCTGTAGCTTTGGTTGGCTCCAGTCTACCGCAGAATGCAATGGCAACATACTGTGGTGAAATCTTCTGTCTAGTCAGTCATGGATTGAAATAGACACGATCGCCCAAGAATGTATCATGTATTCCATTTAACTGACTGACTTGGATATAAAAGATTGAATAGCAGAACATATTGGGTTCCATAGCCTTGGTTGGCAAGCAGTCTATCGCAGAAAGAAATAGCAACTTACTATGGAAAAAATCTACTTCTTGGTCAGTCATAGATCAAAGAAGACATGATTGCTCAGGTCCGTATCACGTATGGCAATTAACTGACTGATAAATTTTCTTTTTGACAATATATATACAATTTTTCTTGAAATCATTTCACCCCGAGCAAGACAGAAATTCCACTGATGAGCGGGGTCTACCTAACTGTAAAAAGATTAATTAGAAAAGAGTGAGGAGTACAAACTAGTTAGAAAGGAGCAATAGAAAGCTGAGAATGCAGGTGCGATGACAGATACATAGGTGGAGAGAAAGGGAAGGTTATACGGGGGTGGGGAGAGAGCTGGAGTCCAGTGGTTAGTAGATGAGTATTGACTTTTAAATTTCTGGAGGTTGTAGCCGTCAGGAAAGCAAGAATATGGGAGCGAGTTCCACAGGCGGGAAGTGCGAGAGAAGAAGCTGCAGGAGTAGAATTGTCGTCTGCATTTGGCTAACCTGACTGTGAATGGGTGGGACCCAGTTGCCAGTCTGGTTGCACGAGTGACTTAAGTTCGTCTAAGCAGAAGCCATGAAAGTATTTATAGAACAGACAAAGGGAGGCCACATTTCAACGGTGGGGAAGTGGCTGCAGTCGAGCCGCCAGATCAGTACCTATCACATTACAGACTCTCCTTTGGAGCCTGTCAAGAACACTGAGGAGAACGGCAGGGGCGCCTGACCATAAATGGCATGGACGGATGGTTGACTTGTATATATGCAGGATGGATTTAGGCGGAAAAAACATCCTGGATCGACATAGTGACCCAACCTTCTTAGCAGTAGATTTTGCTATAGATTCAATGTAGTGGTTCCATTTGAGGTCCGAGGAGAGGGTAAGGCCAAGGAGACGTATTGCTCTCCGAGAGAATCGCTTGGTCCATGCTTATGGGAAACAGGAGAGGTTGCCTGTAATGGTTGACAGAGTCAAATGTGGAATTGGATCAGAATCTGCGGTAAAGCACTGAGCTTTGTCCGCAGATGACATGAGAACCTCAAATTCATGGATTAAAGGGGGTATTGAGGATTTTCTATTGTTGAGCACTCGTTTGCAAATCCTCCAATAGTCCTTGGAGCCGAACTTGTGGTCAGCTATGCGCTGTCGCATTCTCTCAGCAAACAACCGTTTGGCGTCATTTAGGGTTCTCTTGCACTCATTGCGAGCAGATATGAACAGGCGCCTATTGTGATCAGATGACTGGCTCCGGAATAGACGGAAGTAATGGTTCCTGTGGGCAATGGCGAGTGATCAGGCCGGAGAGAACCACGGAGAGGAATAAGGTTTTAAGCAATACTTCCTGGTGGGTATGAAGGCATCAATGCCAGCTTTCACATAAACAATTTGTACAATTCTTCGTATCTTTTGTTTGGTAAAAAAGTGTCTTTTATATTTGCTTGAATGTGGGTTGAATATAAAAGTGTCTGTTGTATTTGAACGAATGTCGTTGAATATACAAGTGTCTGTAACGAATGTTGTGCGAAGATAAAAATGTTTGAGTCTGTTAATTAAACATGGTAGTAGCAAAATGTTTCTTTCCTTTTTATGTATCGACCGTTAAGTAGATGGAAAAAGAAAGTGTTTCAAATTGTGTTGAAAAGGAGTGTGAATGAGAATTCCCAAAAGAAAAGAGAGAGAGAGAAAGTCAAGCGGAGATAGTAGTAATTGGTAGTGTATGTTTAAAACGATGAATCTGTCTACTTAACTTAATAAGACGGTGTTACTTCTCTTTTCTGGTTGTTGAGAGATGTGAAAGGTTTTATGGCCATTGCAGGTGTTTCCTCTCTTCTTTCCGTTCGTAACGGTTGAGTGGGCAAAGGATTAGTTTGTCGGCACTAGTCCTATTGGACTGTACGTATCTGACACTGCGCCTTTCGGGATTGACTTGATCGACTATTTGCTTGAGTGACGGATCGACCGAACTGCTGTCTCTCTGTGACACTCTTGACTGACTGACTGTGACAGGTCAGGGGACCTCCTTGACTACTGAATTCTAGTCATGTGGTAGGATCCCAGAACGACTTTTTCTTTAGCTCTGAAAGAAACCGTTTTGCTGAGGTATTTTGAATTTCTCGATTTGTCAACCAATCACTGACTTGTGAAAAAAAAGCTTTTAGCTATTTGGATCAACTTTTTCGTGTGTGCAATTTACTTTGAGTTTTTCCCCAAATGTTGTAGTCGTTTGACTTTGAATTTGATTTTGCAGGTGTGCAATTTATTGTTTTTCTTTAGCTGGTTGATGGGTAATATAGGATTTGTATCCTATAAATGCAACGCACAGTTAGCAAGAAAATATTTGCGTAGCAAATACAACAAAGTATTTGAAATAAACCTAAAAATAAAAATAAATTTAGCATAAAGTCTAGCGTAAAGTAAAAATCATACTGGGAAACGATTTTTTTTAAAAATGGGCTTTAAAGTCGGGTGTTTTAATAATAAGGAGAGAAAAACAGAAAGACTTATAACAAAATGAAAAGCAAGAAAATAAATAAATAATACTGGTGCAAGAAATAAAAGAACGTTAAACCAGAAAAATAAAAAAATAAAATTAGCGTGTTGCCGGGAGAGTGTGAATGGAATAAAAAGTAAAAGAAATCTGAACATGAAAAACAAAATACAAAAATAATATAAAATACAGTCGATGTAAAATAAACTCTATTTTTAAACAGTCTTTAAAAAATAAATGATTCTTCGCAATACCTAAAAGGTCTGACACAAAGGCAAAAGATTTTGCCAAGGCAATCATCAAGCTTCGTGCATTGTATTATTACACGATTGTTTATATATTTTGGTCATCGAAGCATTATGGATAGCAAGATCAATTATTTCCGGTTTATTTTGTTATTCTTATAGCTATTGAATATTAGATGTTTATTTTGCATTGTTCTAAAGGTTACTAAAAGAGAACTAGTTATGGGTCAAAAAGCCAATACTTGTAGTTATTTTGTACGTTTGTTAATCTTTACAACTTTTATTAATTATTAATTATATTTGTGCATTTTGTCCTTATTAATTAATTATTTTGTGCAGGCTATTGTTATAAAATTTATATCCTGTAGATTGCCATTACTATCTACAGTAGACTGGTTGCCAGCCAAGGCTAAAGAACCCAATCTGTCCTTTTATTTAAGCCATAACTAGAGGACAAAGATGGATTAATAAGTTTTTCAAGGGTATTTGCGTGTAAGTGAATGTAAGGAATTCAATTGGAATTCGAACATGGCTCTCCGATTTCACGTTCCGAGCCGATATCCACTGCACCACAACGCACATAGACACAAGTTCATATAAGAAAGCGAAAATGTTCTAAGAACTTGATCGCAAATTTTCTGTGGTTATTCTAACCATTAAAACACTTTCTATATGTCTTTGTTTTAGTAAATTAATTTCTGTTTTAATCAGAATATTAACTATATGAAGATAAAAGTGAACTTTTATAAAGTAACGCACACAATGCTCACCGTATTGTGTTTGACGACAATTTTGGTTTAAATTTGTTACTCTAATTATAAGAGAAAACAAGATACGAAAATCAAATAACTCATGAAGGAAGACATTTACGATGACACACCGGAAAAACGTGTGCTCGAATCAGCACCAACAGTATATTTTATGTTAGTTTTCTAATCGTCGCTTAGATGTGGCACAAGGCCGAAAATATGAAGTACCCAGTGAGAATAGAACTCACTTCTCAGTTTTAACAGGGGCTAGTGAGACAAGCTCGTTACACATGACACCGGATCTAGGTGACCATATAGTGAATTTTCTAAGCACCGCTTAGATGTAGTAAAGGGCGAAGGTATGAGTCACACATTAAGGATCGAACTCACTATTCAGTTGTAAAAGGTTCTAGGAAGACTAGCTTGGTATTCATTACACCACGTAGATATATATATATATATATATATATATATCGACGTGGCGTAATATATATATATATATATATATATATATATATATATATATATATATATGTAACAGGCAACGAATTTCTATTATGTTTAATCATGATCCGTTCTAAACATCGTATTTTGGCTTTAATTTCAGGTGAAAATAAAGATAAAAATTGTCCAATATTTGCATAATATTTTAGTATACTACTTCTAAGCTTTCGGCTCACATGAGCCGTCTTCTGAGAGGTTACAGTGAGGTTAACATACAGACATATGTCATAAAGATGATTTTATCTTGTGTTGACATAAAACATTGATATGCAACGATAACAGTCACCGAATAATAGATGCAGTTCGTAAATTTGTAATGCGTTTCTATGACGTCACGCCGCGTGAAAGACCGAAAAGTTAACAGAACCATATGTCTAAATGCAATGTAATGTGTTGTGACCAGATTGAAATGTGATTTTATTAAGTGTGGGTTATTTTGATTTAATGTAGATAGCCTCCGATACTGTTTGCATGATAAGTATTATAGTGTTATCGACTAAAATCTGTCTAATATTACTTACATAGCTATGTTTTTCTAGGAAATGTTGTTTAATTCAACTATGATCAGAAAGGTGGTAGGTAAGTTTTCAAGAGAGCGTTGTTGTAGTAAAACCAATAAATGTAATGGGTTTATTATATATAATTTATTTGTTTATAATTATTTTTCATGGATAGTCGTATTTGGGTAGATAATCTGTTTTTTATGAGTAAACAGTATAAGGCTGGTAGGTAGCAGTAAATATACTGTTCAATTATGACAAAAAGAATATAAACTCAAATCCGAGTTTCCATTAAAAATAATGTTTAAAGAAATAAATTAAAAATACGTAAGAGTTTATACATTTCTGAACGGATTTCGTAAAATTTCGTAAATAAATTGCCTTTGTTTACATGAAGATACAAACATAGAGAAGATATAAATATTAGCAAAATCAATGTGTTTAAAGGCATTAATTCGGACTTCGTCTAACTACAAATCCTTCGCGGTCGAGCGGTCTAAAACACGTCAGATCAATTTAAGTTCTCAATTGTGGGAAGCAGGGTCCAATTCTACCGGCAGACGCAATTTTTTTATAATAATATTTTTCGATTATTCAGGTCGGTATATATGTACTGTTTAATTATAAAACAAACTGCGTATCTATTCAAATATGAGTATCCGTCAAAATTAATGTTTAAACAAATAAAATAAAAATATATCGGAGTAAATCCATTTCGTAAAATTATATATATATATATATATATATATATATATATATATATATATATATAAAAGGTGGTTCAAAAGTAACGGACAGTTAATAATAACAGTGTCATCGAATTTATCACGAATAATTTGTCTCCTTACTGCTTGACTACGAAATGTATCTACCGATTTTCTTTCATTTTGTGATTTCCAGTAAGCTCTAAATACACATTTTCTTTCCTCAGTATTTAAATTATTTGCTATTATGTTTTCTGAATTATCTGAAAAGGAAACATATTAATTTTTTTAAAAAATTATAAAATGTGAAATAATATATCACAAATTTTATAGTTAAAATGAAAAACACTAGTAATATAACCAACAGACAAACCTATTTTCCATTTAAATAACACGTTTAATATATATATATATATATATATATATATATATATAATCGTTTCACCCCAAGCAAGTCATTCCACTGCCACTGTAGCGCAGGGGGTTACATAGGGTCGGGGGAGTGATGGGAAAGGATGTTTAGATATAGGAAATGTCAGAAGGAGGGTGATAGACGGGTTAGGGTACCCTGAATGAGGGTTGGTTAGATGGTGATAGTGTTTGAGAGAATAGATGCAAGTTAGCGTGTTAGGAGGTGTCTATTGACCTTGCACTTAAACTCCTGGAGATTGTAGCCGTCGGGGAAGCAAGCATGTGGAACGGAATTCCACAGGCGAGAAGTGCTAGAAAAGAAGCTGTTGGAGTAGAAATTGCCGTTACATTTTATTGGTTTCACTGTAAAAGGGTGGGACCTAGTTGCCAATCTAGGATCTCGGGTAAATTCGTACCTAGGCGGCACCAATGACTTAAGTTCATCGGAGCAGAGGCGGTGAAAGTACTTGTAGAAGAGACACAGGGAAGCCACGTCACGTCAGTGAGAGAGTGGTTACAGCCGGTCCGCCAAGACAGGATCGATCACGTTACAGATTCTCCGTTGTATTTTGTCAAGAAGCCCGAGGAGAGTAGCAGGGGCACCCGACCAGATGTGGCAGCAGATCCACGAGCGGATTAATAGATTTATAGATGTGCGGGATAGATTCAGACGGGAAAAATTTCCGGACCCTGCACAGAAAACCGACCTTCATAGCAGTGGACTTAGCAATGGATTCGAGATAGTCATTCCATTTGAGGTCCGCCGAGAGTATAAGGCCAAGGAGACGTAGTGTTTCACTCTCAGGGAGGCAAGCCTGTTTCATGCTAATGAAAGGTAGGTGCGATTGTCTATGGTGGTTAATTGATAGCAGCTTAGTTTTGGAGGCATTGAAACTCACGAGCCACTTCCTACCCCAGTCCACCACGGATTGGAGGTCCTTTTCAAGCTCGGCAGCGAGGTTTGCTTTGTCGCCCACACCGTGTTTTTGATCGATGCGAGAGTAGATTGTGGTGTCATCAGCGTAAATGCCTACCTGGGATCTAATGGCATCTAGGAGATCATTAATGTAGATCAGAAAAAGCGTGGGACCCAGGATAGAGCCTTGAGGGACGCCAGCGTTCAGATAGTAGTTTTGGGAGGCATGACCGTTTAATACTACCTTCATTGTGCGGTTAGAGAGGAAAGACTAGATTAGATCAAACAAATATCCAGTTATACCATAGCTACGCAGTTTGCACAAAAGGCCAGCATGCCAGACTCTGTTGAACGTTTTGGAGATGTCCAAGGCAACGGTTCGTAATTCGCCATTCTTGTCGAGAGCCTGGTATATGTACTCGGTAATGGTCGTTAGCATATCAGCAGTAGACCTGGTGAAGCAGAAACCGTACTGTTTGTCCGAGAGAAGCCTGTGGGCCGTGAGATGCTGAATCACCTCGGCGTTGATAATGGCTTCAAAAATTTTGCCAAAGATCAGAAGGAGGCTGATAGGGCGGTAATTAGCGGGGTCCAAATGTTCGCCAGTATTCTTAAATATAGGTACAACAGAGGAGGACTTCCAACAGGCAGGAAAGCAGGATGCAGATAGGGAGAAGTTATAAATTTTAGAGAGGAGGACTTCCAACAGGCAGGAAAGCAGGATGCAGATAGGGAGAAGTTATAAATTTTAGAGAGGACAGAGGAGAGCTCTGGGGCACATTTCTTCAGGACTATGATTGGGATTCCGTCATCACTGCTCGCCTTGTGAGGGTCAAGTTTTGAGATTATCTTAGAGACCAGCGAGGGTGTAATGCTGACGTTATTCAGTTCAGCCTTAGTTCTAGGTGGGAAGTCGGGAGTAGGTACTCCTGACGAATCCAGTGTCGAATTGGTAGAGAATCTACGAGCAAAGCATTCAGCCATGTCCGCAGAGGAGGTGAGGACCTCAAATTCGTTGATTAGTGGGGGTCTTGAAGTCTTACTCTTGTTGTGCACGTTTTTACAGAGTCGCCAGTAATCTTTGGCGCCGAACTTAGAGGATGCTATACGTTGCTTCATTCTGGCTGCAAACACCAGCTTAGCTTCGTTTAGAATTTTTTTACACTTATTACGTGCTGAGGCGAAAAGGCGCCTATTTCGGTCCGACGAGTGGCTTCGATAGAGCCGGAAGAAATGGTTCCGGTGGGCAATGGCGGCCGAGCAAGCGGGCGAGAACCAGGGAGACGAATTTGATTTAAGCTCGAATTTCCTGGCAGGGATGAAAGCATGGATGCCAGCCTTAACCCAAGAGGAGACATCGGACGCGCAGTCTTCGATGGGAAGACCGAAGACGTTGTTCCAGGGGACGTTACAGAGGAAGTCTCGGAACGAATACCAGTCTGCTTTCTGGTAGGAGTAGGATATTCTGCTGGTCTGGGTTTCTTGGGTAGAGTGAGAGTGGATTGAGATGTTAACGAAAACTACGGCGTGGTTAGAGCTTCCAAGAGGGCAGAGCTGTCTGGTAGTGTAGGAGTCTGGGATGGAAGAGAAGCAAAGGTCTAGTAAAGAGTCCCTTCCGTTAGGGTTATTAGAGAAAAGAGTGGGGAAGTTCACCACTTGTGTAAGAACTTGGGTTATTGAAAAATTCATGGTACGGGTCCCAGCAAGGTCGGTGACAGAGTTTTCCAGCCACGTGGTGTGGTGGGCGTTAAAGTCACCAAACACAAATATATGGGCAGATGGGTGAGAAGAAATAGCCTTGTCGATATTAGTATAGATGCTATCGAGTAACGAACAGTCAGAGGAGGAGGGGGAGCGGTAGAGGAAGAAGAGATAGCTAACCGAGCTTAGACGTGAGAGACGGAAGCACATGAAAGAGTGATTCAGGGATTCGAGAGATGTTACTCTGGCTAGAGGGAGGTGTTCGCTGACATAAGCACCAAGCCCATGCATATGGACATTGGAGTCCTTCCTGAAGAGGGGAAGGTAACCAGGAACGAAAAACTCAGAGGAGGGGTTAGAAGGGTCAAGCTTAGTCTCACATATGGCTAAGATAACAGGTGAGTTAGTCTGGAGGAATGATTCTACGCTGTTAAAGTTAGCGCGGATACCATGTATGTTTGTGAAGGAGACGCAGATAGGTTTGGGTGTTTTCAGAGTAGCTGGCTTAGTTTTGCTATTTCGTATGTTTGATTTCATAGTGGCTTGGTTTTATACCTACCTATATACAGGAATGGAATGTTCCCATCCTTTTAAATACGTGGACACTATAAGTTGAGTAGAAAATATACTGATGAAAACTCTCTCTCTTTCTCTCTCTCTCTCTCACTTTCTCTCTGTCTCTCTCTCTCAAATGCAAGAGCCCTACCTAGCAGTAAGCTGGGTCTGCGGGATATATTTGGCTGAGCTTAAGGGCTCAGAATTTTCACTTTAATTGACCTTGTGTCCCATCGGCCTTTGTTCGAAGTTGGTAGCTACCGTAGAGTGATTATACTGACTAGCAGTTCACTGTCAGTGTATCTACTTCACGTAGTTGTAAATCTTGAATTTGTTGATATACTATTATTCCCAACATCTTTTTATGTAAATACTCACGCAGTAAACTTTTGGGATTATAATATATATATATATATATATATATATATATATATATATATATATATTTGTGTGTATCTGTCTGTGTGTATGTACGTGTGTGTGTTTGTCTTGCATATAAGGTGATTGTAAATCCTAAAGTAACTCGTAAATAAATAAATATAAAATATATTTATATATACATATAATTGCCCTTTCGCAATCATGTGACAACGGTTGATTACGAACAACGCAAAACGCTTTCCAACCCACACAGAACGTTGGTATTGTTCTTTGCCTTTTATATATATATATATATATATATATATATGTGTGTGTGTGTGTGTGTGTGTGTGTGTGTGTGTGTGTGTGTGTGTTGCGTATGATGTGATGATAAATGGTACATGTTAAAGTCAAGCATACAAAAGATAAAGGAAGGAGTAAATAACAATGAATCATAAAATGAATTAACAGAAACCAGGAAGAGAAAGCGAAAAGAAAACCTGGAAACTTCCAACCTATAATACAATTAAACGAATTCGCTTAGAATTGCGATATTTGTCGGAAAACAATTTTGTCAAATGTAATATTGAGAACCGTTTCGGAAGTAGCCTGAAGCAAATTGACTTCCGGTTTCTCAGCTTTGCTTTCGGCTTTGTTTTCTTCATTTTTGGAAGTTAACTCTTGTAATTCTTCGTGGATTTTTTTTCTTTATCTCTTTTTTGTTTCTTACTGAATGTTTTCCTTTTTTACTGTCGAAATTATATTTGGTTTGGAATCTACTTCTTTCCATTTTTTCATATACAGTTCCCGCTTTTCAGTTATTTGCTTTATATTATATTATACCATTCCCTGGGTCTATGGATTTGCTTGTTAGGGCTAATTCTTCAGAATTTATGTAACAATTTTAGCGGTAATAGCGAAGTTTTTTTTTATTTCATCTGAGTGGCATATACTGTAGGCTGACAAATTTCAACATGATTAAGAATGAAAACTTCCATGGAATGTGGTTTTCTTTGGATGTTTTTAGTGAGGCGGTAACCGATAATCTCACGTATCGTATTCGATGTCGACTTAACACCTCACGCTGGCAGCACGCTACACACGGCCAGTTAAATACGGGGAACTTGACCCGACGTTTGCGCTGCTATCGGTATTGCTATAGATCCCTCCCCCTCCCAAGTTGCTCAGAATTGGAACTAGGTTCTCCGAGTTTCAATCCTGAGCCATTATTCATTACCTCACCCGCACATTCAAGGTGACAGTACACTGTATCCCTAAACAGTCACCCATCTATATGCAGACCAAGTTCGACGTTGCTTAACTTTGCCGACTCGAACCGGTGTTTCAACATGATATGACTTTAGACCGTCTTGATGAGACACGTCACAAAGAAGAACTCTTTGGGTTAAGTAACTTTTGCGCTAACTCAGCCAACGATCACACGTGGAATTAGAACAATCTAATCCTGTGAACTAAATAAAGTGTTCCAACTTATATTACCTGAAAAATTCCAACTTATATCATCTGACAACGGTCGAAACGTCGTAAATATGATAACAAAGATGAGGACAACGGCTTGAACGATGTAAATAGCGCAAAAAAAACAGCGGTTAACAATGTTTTAACAGTATAATTGCTTTCTTCAGCTATTTTACAAATTGCATACTAGAAATAAATAATAATAATAATAATAATAATACTTTAAATATATACAATATATCGCCCGTCATCATCAATTTCATCAAACAGTGCATGTCTATATGGAAAACAACCCTTTACCTCAATCATATAAATGGAACCTATAAGGCTGATGAAATAAACATCAAAAGAGGTATATTTCAGGTGATTCTTTGTCTCCTTTACTATTCTGCATATCATTAATAGCACTAACCAGTCAACTTAATAAGACAGAATGTGGTTATAAAATAGGCCAAAAGAAAATAAGCCATCTATTTTACATGGATAACTTAAAGTTATGTGCTAAAAATAATAATGAGCTGGAAGATCTTCTGCAAACTGTAAAATGCATCAGCGAAGACATTGGAATGAAATTTAATTTGAATAAATGTGCTAAAGCTACAGTTTTACATGGATCAATACAAGAAACATCCTCAATTAGCTTAGACCCTGCTGTAACAATAAAAGAATTGAAACCAGAAGAAGCTTAGAAATACCTAGGTGTAAATGAGAGCGAAAACATTCACCATAAGAAATTGAAAGAAATAGTGCGTAAAGACTACAATAGAAGACTACGAATGATATTAAAAACTGAATTGAATTCTCAGAACAGAATTATGGCCATTAATAGCCTTGCAATCCCAGTTGTCCAATATAGTTTCAACATCTTAAACTGGACTCTAAACTACATCAGGCGAATGGATTCTAAAACAAGAAAGCTTCTTTCTAAGCATAAGATGCATCATCCAAAGGCTGATGTAGACCGTCTACACATACCCCGTAAAGAAGGTGGAAGAGGTCTTATTCAGCTAGAATTGTCATACAAAACAACTATTGGCTTACTAACTACATAGAAACAACAAAGGATTGGATGATACAATTAGTAAGGCAAAATGAAGAAAGAAAGAAAAAATATTCAATCATAAAAGAAGGCAGTAAATACAAACAAGATTTGCAGTTAGTAGATTCTGTAGAAAAGCATAACAGAAGCCAAGAACCAACTATTGCGGCAAAAATATGAAAATGAAATCCAAAGATAAAGCTCTTGAACAGATGAAACAAGGCTGGCAAGAAAAACCTCTGCATGGCCAATATCCAGAACGTGCCAATCAATCCAATGTTGATAAAGTTAATACTCATCGATGCTTACGTGCATCTGGAATAAAGTCTGAGACTGAAGGCTTTATTCTTGCAGCGCAAAACCAAACTCGTTTCACTAGAATCTTTCAGGCAAATATTATACATAATGATAAGAATCCAAAATGCAGGATTTGTGATAAACACCAAGAAACAATAGACCATCTAATCTCAGCCTGTTCTATACTTGCCCCAAATGAATATAAATATCGCCACGATAGAGTGGGGCAATATTTACATTGGACAATGTGCAAACAATAAAGAAAATCTGTAAACAAACACTGGTATGAACATCACCCAGCACCGGTTACAGAAATAGAAGATGTGACCATTCTATGGGATTACACCATCTACACAGACAGAAAAATTAAAGCAAATTGGCCAAACATTATTGTTAAAAACCAGAAAGAGAAAACTTGTCTATTAATTGATATGGCTTGTCCAGCGGATTGTAACATAGCAACCAAGAAATTTGAAAAACTGTTAAAATATAAAGACCTGGAAATTGAAATAGAAAAAATGTGGAAATTAAAAACAAGAGTTGTGCCAGTGATAGTAGGTGCATTTGGAATGATAAAAACTGGAACAAAACAACACATTGAAAGAATCCCTGGAAACCCCAGCTTAAGAGCTATACAAAAAATTGTCTTATTAAGTACAGCACACACACTAAGGAAAACTGTCTATGTAACGCTAGGGATGATAGGGAAGATAGAAAAAACATGAAATGGAGCCATAACAACACGCTACGACCTGCCTTAGGTCTTCCCGCAGACTTGGTTGGTAGTGCGACCATAGCAGAAATCGAAATATGATGAAAAATGACATAATAATAATAATAATAATAATAATAATAATAATAATAATAATAATAATAATAATAATAAAAACACCCGCCAAAGACAGCAAACCTAGGCAAAGGCAATACCGAATTCATCTTAGCGATTAGTAAGAAATAATTATAAAATCTAGAATAACTGCAATGAACTTGACCGCTCTTTTTTCTAATTTTTGAACGGGGGTAATATATATTAAATTTATATTATAAATAATAATATTTTCGTGGAAAAATAATGCGTTCAGAAAATATAATGACGAAAAGGAATCTAGGGAAGATAATTCAGTATTTGGCTTATGAAATGTACAAAGAATATTCGTAAAAAAAACGGAAAAATAACCCAGAAACATTATCCCATACCAGATCGAAACAAAATTGAATCAGTTTGAGTCAGTCATGAGGCCAATCATCCCTGAAATTTTAATCAAAATCCATCCAGGGAATCTTGAGATATCTTGACCACGGACAGACAGACAACAAACAATCAAACAAACAGATGCAAACAAATACAAGGGAAGAAGATATTATAACGACTGCAAGTTTTTAGCTGACAAAAGAAACAATATCATTGGGTCTCACTAAAATGGGACTAATGTCTTGCAGCCGAGTATAATGAAGAAATACAAAGCGAATTGGGTTATTTTGTATGGTAAACTGAGTGTTTATAGCATGGCTCTCTTTCTTGAATAGAAAAAGGAAAACTAAAATGATAAATCTACCGCCAGAGAGAGTAAAATTCATGAAAAAAAGAATTCTTTCCCTGAAAATACAGAACAAAATAGAAAAACATATAAATGGTTCCTAGAAGCTTGTTTTTGCTGTTATTGTTAAGTCTCTGTCTCTGTCTCAGTCTCTCTGTCTCTCTCTCTCTCTGTCTCTCTGTCTCTCTCTCTCTCTCTCTCTCTCTCTCTCTCTCTAGCACGTCTGTGCATTTTAATTTCCTTTTGCTTGTGTGGTGTTTTTATTTGTTTCCATCTTGCAGAAATTACAATATTATTTTTCAAAATTCTTCTGTTCACAATTTTTTTTAAAGATTTTACCTTCAAGCAATTGATTCCTGACAATTTGTTTCTTGATTGATCCATTTCTCGTTCATGGCATCTCATTTTCATTAGTTCGTTCATCAATTACGTCCCCAGTTTAAAATACGCATATTAATATTTTCGACTACTGATTTATGAACAGGAACACAAAATTCAATATTTGCATCACTCTGGAAAAATAGTAGACTTTGATAAACAGTAGCTACTCTGGCGTGTACGCATCGCTCATTCAGTGAGATGAATTAGAGCGCCCTCGCTATTGGGCGCGTATAATGATATGCGCTAAAAAGTCAGCCTACTTCAGCCGAGCGCTCATAGCCTAGGGGTAGAGTCACCGACTGACGCCATTTCGGTCGGGTTTCAATCCTGGGTAAAAAAGCAATCGGAGTCTAACCGTACTAATGAGCTGTAATACGGAGAAACAGATCTGTCTGCGGATGACTATATATATATATGTATATATATTTCTGGGTGTGTGTGCCTGTTTTCTCATATTTATCATAGTTTTTTTTATCTTTACATATTCATTGCTGCTATTTTCATTTTCCCTTTTATTTTAACCACTTCCTTTTTTCATATATTTGTCGATTTCGTACTTATCATATCAATTTTTCTTTCTCAAATTGTTTATTATCGATGTAGCTAACTATCTCCCTCAGATACTTTATTTATCTCTCTATTTATCTATTTATCTATCAAAATCTACTAATATCTATCTATCTATCTATCTATCTATCTATCTATCTATCTATATATATATATATATATATACATATAGATAGATAGATAGATAGATAGATAGATAGATACATACATACATACATACATACATACATACATAGTGTGTCCCAGAAGTCGCTCATCATATACTAACTTTTATTTTTCCTGTTTGATTTTTAAAAAATTAGTATATGGTGCGTGACACCCAGTATATATATATATATATATATATATATATATGCAGGCTGTCCCAGAAGTCACACACTATATCCTAATTTATTTAAATCAAATCGGAAATAGAAAATATATATATATATATAACACTCAGTATGTTCATTATCTATGTAGCTAACTATCTCCCTCAGATAGTTTATCTATCTCTATATTTATCTATTTTTCTATCTCAATCTATATATATATATATATATATATATATAGGGTGTCCCAGTAGTCGCGCACCATGTACTAATTTTTATTTTTCTGATTTCTGGGGCACCCTATATATATATATATATATATATATATATATCACTCAGTATGTTCATTATCTATCTATCTATCTATCTATCTATATATATATATATATATATATATATATATATATATATAATTTTGTTCAGCATATACCTGGATTAAATTGTTAAATTTTTTGTATTGTTATGTATCTGCAGTAATTAATATTTTTTTTTATTTTCTATAATCACAATCTTTTTTTATTTAATTTTTTTTTTTTACTTTTTAACGAAGAAATTCATGCCTGTCAATTTATTTCTTGTTTTATTCATTACTTCCGTCCTTTCAGGCGTTTCATTTTCATCAATTCGTCCTTCAATCTTGCCTTTGATTTAAAATGTATGCTTTTCTTTATTTTTCCTCTAACATCAATTTGTCGATATATTTTTCTCTCCTGTCCATCTATCGGATATCTATCAATCTTGTTGAATATTATATCTTTATTTATTGAGGAAATTACGTTCACTTTAATAATAATCATTTCACTCCAAGCAAGGCAGGACCGCAGGGGGTTACATAGAGAGAAAAATCAGGGTACAGCAAATGTCTAAGAAACGATAAGAAGTGGAAAGGATTTAGGGAGATAGGGGATGGCTGATGGCGTTACATCTAAAATTTCGGAATTTGTAGCTATGAGGGTAGCATGCAAATGGAAGAAATTCTATAGGCGGAAAGTGCGAATAAAGAAATTAGAAGAGTAGAAGTATTGGTAACATTTTAATCTTTTGACGGTAAAAGAGTGAGACCTTGTTGTCAATCTAGTAGCATAAGTAAATTCATGTGGTTGGAGCACCAGGGAAAGAAACTCGTCAGAGCAGAAGCGGAAAGCCACATCCCGTCGGTGAACAGTCACTGAAATCGAGCTATTAAATCGGGATCGATTACTTTCCAAATCCTCGTCTTTTGTCAAGAACCCCAAGATGAACAGTGGAACCACCCGACCAGATGTGGCAGCAGTATTCAATGTACGGACGAATGGGAGATTTATAAATGTGCGACATCGAGAAAAACCTCCTCGTCTGACACAACCTTCTTAGCGGTAGATATATCTATTGGTTCGATGTAGTCATTCCACTTGAGGTCGGTTAAGAGTGTGAGGCCAATGAGGCGCAGAGTCTTGCTTTGCGGTAGACTGGTATCATAATCCTAATTTTGTTACTCTAAGTACTTCCATGGAAATTGCTCAGGCGAATTACATTTCTTGTTTCTGCTAATTCTATCCTTCACGAATAGGACTGGCAATGCCGCGAATATAGTAGCAGAACAACCACTTTCCCTAGGTATTACATTGGTGAGAAATAAGTTAAACTTGAACAACTTTTTCCAGCTAACCACTACTCTGCAGAACCAACTTCCAAGAGGATGTTTCACCAATCACTACACTTTTAATCTGTTCAAGCCTAGGGCTAACCGTTATCTTATCCTCCAATCCGCATTCACTAACTCTTAATGTAAACCTCTGCGTCTGGATCTAATACAAAGTGATGCTTACTTTGAAAAAAAGACCCGTTACCGTTCTGTTGTTTTTCCTCCTTCCATTCGCTTCTCTTTATTTTATGTGCCGTTGACAGTTAAGCAATAGTGTTCATGGCTCCCAACAACATCCTTTCCTTTGCCGATCTAAGCAACTTCCGACCTTTTACCATCACTCTTTGTTCAATTTTTTCACCCATTCAGTTCTTTTACGCGTCGTGTCCTTTCAGCAAGCCGCTTAATGTAGCTGTCGGCAATTGACTTTCTTTTAAAGTAAATTTCAACTATTCATCATCACTTTCAATTACCGCGTCTTTATTTACTTCTTTTACGTACCGTGACGACTCAAAACGCAAATGATCATGGCATTCCACAACTTCCTGTTTTTCTTTGCTCTCAGTAGTTTTATAATAATATGCTCTGCCATCAACGCACACAAGCTCCTTATGTAGGTAATTCACTGTTTCCCCTGGTTTCTCAAGATTTTACTATGTACTGTAACTAATGTACTGAAATTATCTAGAACCTCTTGCTTTGCTATGTTTTTTCATCTGTTTAACTTTTTATTGTAAATAAAATTTCATCAAGTTTCTATTTTCTTTAAAAGTTACCGATTTCCTAGATTTTGTTTCCATACTATTTTTAACATTCTTCAAAAAGATTCTTTTTATCGCATCTATTAAGAATTCTACGCTCTTTTCTTTGTTTCTAACGACATATTTTTATCTCTTAATATTTTACTTAGCTTCTAAAAGCCATCATGAGTGTTGCCAGCATGTACTACCATTCAGGATATTATAAATTACGTAAAAATTCAGTACTCTTTTCTTTGTTTCTAACCTCATGTTCTAATTTGTTAATACTTGGCTTAGTCTACGAAAGAGATGAAGAGATTGTACTGCATTCACTACTATATATAACATTTTCCAATCCCTTAATACTTTGCTTATTTTATGAAAGGCATAAAGATATTTTCTAGCATTCTCTTTCATATAGGAGATTAGATATTATATAGCAGTTCAATTACCTTTTCTTTATTTCTCACATCATTTCCCTGCATCTTTATACTTTGATCAGTTCATGAAAGGCATGAGATGATTGTCCAGCATTCCTTGCCATATAGATTACAATAAGAATTTTAAAAAAACATTATGATAAGAAAGACAGATAATGATTATCCCTGGACTTAAACCGGTTAAGATTGTTGTCTTTTATTTTATTTTCTGTTAAATCACCCAATACAAAGCTCAATGACGACTCGATGTAGAGGTTTACTGAGTGAGATTGTTGTAAGTGATGTGAGAGATGGAAGTAGAAAATGCATATTATGAAGCTTCAAGGAAGCTACCTAAACCCCAACGAACTAAGTAGAGCATAGGCGATTGGCCATTGATGATGGTGTCGTAGAAGCTTCTGTAGCTTGTCTGTTTTAGAGGTATGGTATTGATCCTACGTAAACCCATGTATTCTCCGGGCGAGGTAGACTGGTTGCGAACCCAGTTTATAAAAACCAATTTGCCCTGCTATTTAACCCATAGTTGGAGGACGAGCAGATATATTAATACCTTTTCTAAGCGTATTTGCGCACAAGTGAAATTTAGACAGTTTTTTTAATTGTTTCACTCCAAGCAAGGCGGTACCGCCACTGGTGCGCAAGGGGCTACATTAGAGAAGAGTGAAAATTTAAGCAGAAGGAAAATAAAGAGAAAGACGAACCGCCTACAAAGATTGTTCGAGAAAGTGCAAGAGAAGGATGAGGATACCAGTGTGAAGACATTTGCGAGGATAGAGGGGGAAAGGAAAAGATCAAGATACACGAGGTAATGGGGAAAGGACGAGAGAAGGACTAGTCTCAAGTGAATAAAAGATGGGGATTGACATTGCAATTAAATTCTCGGAAATTGTAGCCGTCAGGGAAACAAGTATATGGAAGGGAGTTCTACAGGTGGGAAGTGCGAGAAAAGAAGCTATGGAGTAGAAGTGGTGGCTGCATTTGGTTGCTTTAGCTGTAAAAAGGTAGGGCCTTGTTGTCGGTTTGGTTGCTTGAGTAAATTCTTGTAGATGGGGCATCAGTGAGCTAATCTCGTCGGTGCAGAATCCATGAAAATATTTATAGAATAGACAGAGGGAAGCCACATCCCGTCGGTGAGAAAGTGGCTAGAGTCGAGCTGTCAGGTCGAGACCGATCACGTTACAGATTCTCCTTTGGAGCCTGTCGTGAACCCTGAGATTAATGGCAGGGGCGCCCGACCAGATTTGACAACAGTATTCAAAGTACAGTCGGATGGTTGATTTGTATATGTGTAAGATGGACTCAGGTGAGAAAAACTTCCTGGATAGACGCAGTGACCCAACCGTCCAAGCACTAGATTTGGCTATTGATTCAATATAATGGTTCCACTTGATGTCGGAAGAGAGGGTGATAGCGAGGAGGCGCAGGGTATTGCTTTCAAGGAAACTAGCTTGGTCCATGATCATGGGTGGGGTAGAAGGAACTGCCTGTGGTGGTTGATAGATAGCAGCTTCGTTTTAGAACTGCCATTCACTTACGCACAAATACCCTTGGGAAAGGTAATAATCCGTCTCTTCCCTCCAGTTATGGGTTAAATAACAGGACAGATTGGGTTCTATAGCCTTGGCTGGCAACCAGTCTACCGAAAGTAATAACAACCTACTGCGGGATAATTTTCTGTCCACTCAGTCATGTCTCTTTCGAGACATGATCGCCCAAGCCTGTATCACGTATGATACTTGACTGATACACTCTTGGGGGATTATATCTCGAAAGAAACATGACTAAATGGGCAGTATATTTTTCCACAGTAGGTTGCCATTAGTTTCTGCGGTAGAGTGAATTACAACCAAGGCTACAGAACCCAATCTGTTCTGCTATTTAACCCGTACCTGAAGGGAGAAGTAACGCATTAATACTTTTGCCAAGGATATGTGCACGTAAGAGAATGCAATGAATTCAACTGGAATTCGACCTCGGATACGATTTCTCATTCCAAACCGATATCAACTGCACCATAACGAACATCGACAGGGAAGCTACATTATGGGGAATAGCTGAAGAGGAGATATCAGGTAAGAACAGATAACATTGCAGATTTGTCTTTGTATTTTATCAAGAATATATAGATATATAGTAGTAGCACCAGACTAAATGTAGTAGCAATATTCAATGCATAGATGAATGACAGGCATATAGTTTTGAGAAGAACATGGAAAGGGAATAGCTGAATGTGCTTATCATTTCGAAGACACGCAGATGTACTTGTGAGGATTTAATCGTGTAGTAATGGTTCATAAAAAGAAAATGTTCTTACGATAATACCTCTCCACAATTTCCTGTTTTTGTGGCTCTTAGTAATTTTTTGTAATCTCTTCTCAGCACTGTTCCACCACCAAGCTCGCTAGATAGGTTAATGATTTTTTTTTCTGTTGCCTTCATTTTGCCCTGAGTATAAGATAGACAACATAAGTGATTATTTGCAGTGGTACAGCAAGCGACTCGTGTTCATAATGCGTTGGAACAGACAATATATTTTCCCGCCGCAGGGATCCTGATCGATTATTTTTGCGCACGGCAAGTACTCTGTTGCTGTTATAATTTTCAGTTGGATTTTCCCATCAGATAAAAATGAAATCCTTAACTAGAGTTGAACTGACTAAATATAGTTTCTATACTTAAATAACCCACTGTTAGCTGGGGCTTCAAAATACATCGACTGCACCTCTACAGAGGAGTAAACCCTGCATCCCAACGAGATTCCTGGCTATGACAATAAACTACATCCGGATTCTGGGTTTGATAATAAACTACATCCGGCAGCAAGGACTTTAATCAGGAAGTTTTCTTAATTGCTGTTGTTTCTAGATCCACACTGGCTAGAGGTGGTAACATCTGTTAGGGTCCTAGGTATTGAGAAATAGTTGACCCCCAAACTGGTGTCAAAACACTATGAAAGCATAAAAATATTAGTGAAAATTCCAGCAATAATTTTTGAAGAAGAAAATATTATCAGCAATATATTTATGAAGAAAATATACTCACAATACATTTTTGAGGAGAAATAATAACAGCAATATGTTTTTGAAAAAATCTATATATATACCACTAATATATCTGACTCGACAAAAACTTTTTTTTACAAAAATACGTGGATTAAACCTGATCTACAAACTGATTTCTTACACAGAATAAATATTCTATTCTTACAAATGTATTGTAAAAATCTTGTTGGCATTAAATAGCACATTGATGTTAATATGCTGTAAAACAAGACGAACCAACGAACATACTCAAGGATATTACTCAGTTCTCTAACGTAGAATGACCTGGTCGTCGCAACTGTTTCAATAGAAATTCTTATAGCTGCCAAAGTTGCTTTGTTTTTACTAATATTCACACAATTCAAGAGTCAAGAGTCACTCAATGATATTTACTGAATGAGATGACTGATATTAATGAAAACAGAAGTATAAAGTGAACATTGTGCTGATAATCATAAGAATTAAACGTATACTTAAAGTAGTTAAGATTGTGTAAGGGCTTTTGAAATCCGTCGCTGATAAATACTGAGGATTAGGCAACACTAGCCTAGATATTGCCGTGATACTCCATTCTTGCGGCATGTGGTGCAATAGATATGGGCTCGGAACGAGAGATCAGAGAACCTGACTCCATTCCTAGTTCTTTCACGATTCTATGAAAGAAACTTTTCTATAGGTACTTCTTTCCTAGAAATAGAATAAGAAAATAAAGATTAAATTTTTTGTACGCATTCTGCCAAATAGTAGCTGTAAATCATTAATCACAACCAAACGCGTGTGATATAATGACAGTTAGTTAAGTGCTATACGTGATACACGCCTGGGCGATCATGTCTGGAAAGACTGAGCAGAATTTTTTCCGCAAAGGATTTTTTAATTTCTGCTGTAGGCTGGTTTCCAACCAAGGCTACAGAGTTCAATCTACAACTTAACCCATAGCTGGAGGGAAAATAGGAGGATCAGTACTTTTCCCTAAGGGTATTTGCACTAAAGTGAATAGAACGAAGTCATCTGGAATTCGAACTCAGCTCACCGATTTCTCGTTCCTAAGCGATATTCACTTCACCACAACGCACATACAACCTAGGATTTGATAAAAGCAGATCTTAAACGTGATGGGAAACCCAGTTTGAAATGCTATTAAGTCGTGTAAACCAGTCTGCTCGAGTGGCTTCCGATTCCAAGTCGGCATGGATGCCTCATCTTTCAAACTTAAAATCAACCTTTCTGACAACAGGCGATGATACTTCCTCTTACTCCCGTTCATGAACGAAAATGCACCGTATATCAGTACCTCAGCGCATACCCAACTGGTTAAGATCAGGTTACTGATAGAGGATGTTGCGGAATAGAATTGGATAATTGTTGGATCCAGTCTTAATTAAATTATTGAAAATATGTACATATTATCTTCTCTTATCAATGAATTTCTTTTTAAAATTTCTAATTTAATCAGCCTGTACGGGAGACATGTTTGACGTAGCATTAGGAATTAAAAAAGAATTTAACTTTTTATTATTGTTATTATTATTTGATATTATCTCTGACTCTTATATCTTTCAGATAGGTGTTGGTGATCATATTTCAGCCCCTACCCGCAGCTTAAAGACACAATACCTTTCCCAGAATGTGTTCATATTTTTGGCGTGCTGGTGAGGCAGAGCTCTTCCTGGAAATATTATGAGTTCGCTATCCACAAAAGGACCAAATTCAGCTGCTGCTTGGTATAATTCTTTGATTCCGGATCCATTCAGAGATTCTCTTGTGCACAAATGTGACACCAGGGCGATTGCTCTCCAAGCGCTTGTCAATCAAAACGCTCATATCACACGAGCTTAGATTTACTTGCTCATTCTCGGCTACTGATGGTGGTGAATGCTTGTGCCACAGCTCTGTGCATTCGAAGTCATAATTGCTGCATTGTTCCCAATGTAATCTGAGGGCTACTTTTTCATGTAACCGGTGAGCGTAAATATGTTGCATACTTTCAGTCGCTTTCCTTCACAGCCCACATAACTTGGCTGATTTTCTTTTTCTTATTCTCCGCCTCTTTCTCTTCCTCTCCTTCTTTTTCACCTTCTCCACTTCTTTTTTACTTCTTTCTCTACTTCTAGCTTTTATTCTTCCACTCCTCTTCCTCCACGTCTTCTTCTTCTTCTTCTTCTTCTTCTTCTTCTTCTTCTTCTTCTTCTTCTTCTCATTATTATTATTATTATTATTATTATTATTATTATTCATACTTCAACGAAATTTTTATACATAACTTAAAGAAAAAATGCATAATGTTGAAACATGGTTAAACATTGTCTTTTATTTGCACTATTTTGATTGTTCGGGCTGTTGTTCTCATCTTTATTGCCATATTCACGACGTTTCGGCCGTTTTAGGATCCGTTCTTATTCAGGTGATATGCGCTGGAATTTTGAACCAAACATTTTATTTGGCCCAAAGTGTTGTGAGTTCAATACCTGGCAACAGAGGGAGAAAAAACTTCGAGAGAAAAGTTGGTAATGGGAATTGAGTAAAACTGAGATATTCACAAAACGACATGACACGTAGAATTAAAACAATCCACATGTATTTATTGTGCACGTGACTCTATTGATCTTAACCTGGCATTTCGATTTCTCTCACTTTCTCACCGCCGTGACGTGATTTCTTTTCTTTTTTTTTCTTATAAATATTTTCATGGAAGTGGTATTGATACCCTTTCCTCAACTGGATGATATTAAGCCTATAACTAGATTTGCAATTAGGACCCACCGCTTTACGGTTAAAATAGCTTGATGCACCCGTTTATTCACTTCTGATAGTTGATTTCCTTCTCGCCCGTGGAATTCCGTCCAAGTTTCCGGTTTCTCTGTCACCTACGATCTTTCAAAAATTTTAATGCAATACTATTCGCCATCTTGTTTTCCTTAATCCTTGTTAGTTTATTTTATTTTTGTACTTTCTCTTCACTACCGTCTTCTCGTTCTCTTTTACTCCCAATAAGTCTTTGTGGTTTAATGAAATTATCGCCTTGCCTAGCGTGAAATGTTACAACTTTTTCCCATATTTTCTTGTTTGAATAGTTAAGTCAAAATTTCTAGATGTAATTCCATCTTATGTAATTTATATTTTCCTGTAACTGGATTTCTTTGATCGCGTTTGTCTACATGGATAAATACCTCTTTTGCACAGTTTCTAGTGTATAACCATTGCTACCCTATCAAATATTATATTTCTTTTGCAGCAGTGTTTCTATATCTTTTGTCTACCGTTTAAAACGCAACATATGACTTTTCTTCTTTTTTTTTTTTTTTTTTTGGTTGAGTTTGGTCGATAATTTTGGGCCATTACTTTTATCCAACGCAATGTTATTTGATTCCAATGCAAAGACTACAATTAAAGTATATTTTGATAACGGATGACTTCCTGTCGCCGCTTTTTTTGCTTCCTGGTCGATAAATATTGTGATTTTTCAATTTCATTATACAGAAAGCTTAATTACATGAACCCGTATATGTAATGGCGCCTCTTTGCACATAATTTTCATAGTTTCTTTGTTTCTTTTTTTGCATCTTTTTTGGGGAAAACACACACGCATTTTTATTAATAGATCGATATATAGTTATTGCTTCTCTTATTAAAACTCACAGTTTATCACAAAAGCGTTGTCTGATCAGAAAACAAATTGTTTAAAGGAATGACACATTTATTTGATAGCTTAAATTTATCGTTTAAAAATTTCGGTCGATTAGATGTCTGCAACAATTTAGAAAAGAATAAAATCAGATCGGATCTATGTATATATATATATATATATATATTGCGATTACTAAATTATCTACATTTTATATTTCGTGCATGGACGTTGTTTGTTTTTTACTTTGTCAATTGTATAGATAGTAAGATCATTTGACATCGTCCTTGACAAAAAGTCCACTATTACGCAACACATTCCGCCAGAAATCTGGAAACGGTACGCAGTTCTGCTTGGCATTCTTGCCGGAAGTTTCAATGCGAACACTTCAGTGTGTTTGGGCATTACTCTGAGAAGAGTGCCGAGAAATTTCGAGTCCGGTGAGTCTAATGTGATTACGAACGTACGGCAGCTCAGAAAATTCATTTTGATTGTTCTGGTAACTCCCAAATTTATTTGAGGGGCTCAGACTCAACACGGATGGCAACATGAAGTGCTCTTAGGAGGCAGTTCTGCCCGGAGTCAAGAGGGCGATTGCTTGAGGACCCGATGTCTGCCAACAGGATTTTGAACCATGTCAAACAAGAAGAAAATGGCTGTCAGGCAATTCCTGCAACATCTAACCATCCGAGACTGCATAACTTGATTATTATATGGTGGGGGGCGCAGTTGAGCTAGCACCAAATCCTTGTATGAAGAATGAACTAAAGTCAAGGATTATGGTAGCATTCACCGAGTTAAATAAGAGATGCAGGAGATTCCGAATTCACCTGGATACTGTGGTTGAAGCCAATGGCTATTTTATTGAATAAATTTGTTCTTTAGTATTTCAAGATATTTTTGTATAATTTTGATAAATATATCAGTTACAATGGGATGTCAATGTTCGTTTTTGCGTAATTTATGTGACAATTCATCCATCACACCCTGGATATAGAAACATTTAGGAGTTTTCTTTTGTCTTTTTGTTGACGGTAAACAAAAATAGCAAGTAAATTGGTAGATCTTTTATAGACTTACATGAATTGATATGTATTTCTGTACATAAGTGCTCATACAGACACACATTCAAACACATGCCTTCACACATAGATAATAACTGCGACTCGACTTCGTTGAATGTCATCATCCTAAAAAATTCTTAAATATGCGTTGCACGCACGTGGTGTTTTAATCATGCTAGGCCTCTCTTATTTAAGCTGACTAGGCCTCTCTTATTTAAGCTGACAAGTCTACATTCTTTTAAACTTACTACGATATATATATATATATATATATATATATATATATATATATATATATATATATATATGACATAGACCACAATGAATACAAAGACCTAATTAAGAAAAACCTAACAAAAAAATACAGGAAAATCAACAAGGAGCACAAAAACCACATACACAGAATAAACCAGGAAGATAAACTAATTACGGACAAATTGAAAATAAGTGACAGAGTCCCCAAAATAAGTGACAGAGTCCCCAAAATAGCAACGAAGGAAGCATATGTGCTTTTGAATGACCACAAACCGAATTTTTACAGTAAATTACCTACAAGAATAGTAAACCCCACAAAATCGGAAATCGGTAGGATCAGTAAAGCAATATTAGAGAGGGTCAACCAACAAATAAAAAATTAAATTAAACTAACGTAGTGGAAAGGTACGGTGGACGTGATCGAGTGGTTTGAAAAAATTGGGGAAAAAATAATGCCACCTTTTTACAGTTTGACATCATGGATTTTTACCCATAGATTTCGGAGAACCTATTCTGTCTCGCTCTGGTGTTCGCGGAATTCTACTCAGACATCAGAGAGTATGAAGTCAAAATTATCCTGAACTGCAGGAAATCAGTTATAATCCACGAAAACGAACAGTGGACTAAGAACTCAAGGGATAATTTTGATTTATCTATGGGTGCCCTCGATTCTGCAGAAGCTTCGGATCTAGTTGGATTATTCCTACTGTACAACTTAGCTGCACATAAAGAAATCAAAACGAACAATATAGGACTATATAGGGACGACGGACTCATGATAATTGATAAACCTACTGGAGGTAAGGTTGATAAAACTAGAAAATTAATCCATAGAGTCTTTAAATCCTTTGGCCTTAACGTAGTGATTAATCACAATATCAAGCAAGTAGTATTCCTAGACATAACATTAGACTTAGTATCGAATACTTTCCAACCTTACATAAAAAACAACGCTAACCCAATATATATAAACCCCAACTCTAATCACCCACCATCCATCATTAAGCATATCCCATCATCGGTAAAACGTCGCATTAAAACACATTCAACTAGTAAAGAAATATTTGATAAACACAAGGTAATTTATAATAGAATCCTTAATGAAAGCGGGTATAAATCATCAAAAATCAGCATTGTGGAAAAATTCAAAAGTTCAAAAAGCATAAATAAAAACAGAAAAATCATATGGTATAACCCTCCTTCCAACCAATCAGTTAACTTCAAGCTGGGACATAAATTTCTTAAACTAATAGAGAAGCACTTCCCCAAAAATAACCCTCTGACCAAAATCTTCAATAAAATACCATAAAACTAAGTTATAGCTGTTCCAATAATCTAGAAAAAATAATTAAAATGCATAACAGCAAAATATTAAAAGCACACAGCAAAAATAATACTAATACAAGCCCGTCCCATGATAACAACCTCTGTAACTGTAGAAAACCCCAACCAATGCCCCATGACCAATAAATGTCTGACGAAATCTATGATATATATATATCAGAGGTTTTCATCCATAGAAAATCCTGAAGATGAAAAAATATATATCGGGAATACCATGAACGTATTTAAAAAGCGCTTTTACAATCACCTCTCATCCTTCAATAACAAAGAAAAACAAAACATGGCGTCTCTCTCCAAATACTTTTGGAAATTAAAAGACGAAAATAAAACGCCTAAGGTTAAATGCAAAATCGTCAAACATGCAAGAACAGCAAAATCTATAAAGGAACCATGTTTTCTTTGCCTTCAAGAAAAAATAGAAATCCTTAAATATATAAATAGTAACAAGCTTCTAAACCAGAGGCATGAAACAACAGTAAACTGTAAGCACGTTAAAGATCTAACGCTACTACAATCATGCTAAGAAACACTCGGAATTTGATTAGATACTTTTACTATAAAAGATTAAAAATGCTATAGAAAAATCGATTTAATAAATTTTTAAAGTCTAATACCCACTAAAATATCTAAATAAAATTAAAAATTAAATGAAATAAATAGGCTTCCAAACTATGATCTAAGAAAAAATTAAAAATTAAAGAAAAAAATCGATCCCCTAAATTCAAAATTAAGATTAAAGAAACACCCCAATCCCGCTAAAATAAAAATTCTATAGAAAAGATCAAATTACTAAATTCTAAAGCAAGGCTTAATATTCTGAATGAGATTAGAAATATATCCACTAAAACTTTACTTAAATACAAAAATATTCCGTACTGGAAAAATCAAAATTTAATGAACAAAAATGGCTCCCAAACTCGGAAAAAAATCAATTTCCTATATTCAAAATTAAGATTAAATGTACAATTTCAGATTAATTATATTATATTTTAAAAAAACCTGCTGAAATACACAAAAATATACTCCGTACGGGATAGACATCCCACCCCTATCACGTCCATCTAAGGAAGCCCAAGGAATAGAGTCTAGTCACTAAATAAAAAAGAATACATAAAATCCGTCTAGTAACAACAGACACTCATTAATCAAACACTAGCTAACCACATCACTCTCCTAAAAATTCTTAAGGTCAACAAACAGGACGGGTTCCCTAATCACAAAACAAAACGTCGCACACACACGCACAACTGACCAAGTAATCAACCCTTTAACTACGCACACCACTTTCTTCGAAATTCTAACCAAAAGATATACCCGAGCAATAAAAACGTACATTCCAACAGCTAATGTCATTAATCAACCATTTAACTTCGCACTCCACTTCCTTCAAAATTCTAACGGTCAACACAGAAGACATATTCCCTTTATTATCAATAACCCCATCCAACCTCACACAAACAGTGAACCAAATATAGATAGTGAGGATTTCCATTCTTGTTCATTCCTCCTGAAGAGACGTTGGAGACCCAATGTCGAAACAACCATATGATTGTAAAGGACACATATAAAAACATTATGTACATGTTCTAAAATATAATTTATAATAAATAAAGATAGATAGATAGATAGATAGATAGATAGATAGATAGATAGATAGATAGATAGATAGATAGATAATGATGTCAAGTCTGTAAGCGGAGAGGATGACCCACAAAGAACTATTTAATATAAAATATTAAGCGATAGATCCATATCAAAAGCTCAACGTATGTTATCCAGAGCAATAAGATATACATAAAGGAAAAATTGACACATCTCTTAAAATGGTTATAAATATTCAATGTATATATCCATAAGATTTTTTATGTATATATGGATGTATATAACGGGCTAAAATTTCCTCCTCTTTGAATGACATAAAACCTGTCGAGTTTCGATCTCGGCTGGAAGCAAGTGGATGTCTAGCTACACTGACGATCTGTGATACAGCGAAACAACCTTGTATGTGGATGACTAATAAATTATTCTCTCATTAATAGTGAGCTCTTTAGAGAGGAAAATCTTAAAAACATTATCACTTCTGCAATTTACGCATTACTATTTAGTAATGAATTGATTTTCCCCATAGCTGGTGTGTGTATGCACCGCATATATATAACACACTAAAATTTCCTCCACTCTCATTCCATGAGCCGATGGCTTAGGGAAAAGGCTCTCCGACTGACACCAAATCGGACGAGTTTCGATCCCGGCTAGAAGCAAGTGGTTGTCTAGTCGTGTTCATATGTGTTGGTGTGTAGGGGTACTTAGCTGATTGTCACTCATTCTGTCCAATAAACGCTTCTCCCCCTAACTTTTGTGACCTTTACAAGATAAGACTAAAGATTTCTATTCTGGGTCGTATTACTTGAATTCCTCTTTTCTTCCTAAAAGTTTTCGATGTTCTGAAAAATTTAAACCAAGCAAAATCTTGACTGAAGTGATAAGCATATTAGCTCGTCAAAATACATTATATTGTATGACCACTTTTGATGATGTGTTGAGTTTTCCTTTATTTATATATATATATATATATATATATATATATATATATATATATATTGTAATGTTGCTAAGTGTCAAAACGCAACAGCCAAAGCAATCCCATAAATATAAATATGTAAACCCTCAATCACAACAATAAAGTAGAAAAATCAATCAAAAACAGAGGACAAAGAAAAATGATGAACAACCAGATATTATAACAACCATCAAACAGAAAAAATCACACAATAAGCCCACAAATAATACAGACATAAATACATACACGAATACAAACGGTTTATCATGGCCTAAAATGTTTTTAAGCAAACATAACACTGTAAAAAATAGGTCAACCAAACAAAGTAAAAAGAGATCGACCCAAAATGTTAAGAAAAGGTCAATTTTGAAAATCGAAATCAAACAATTATCGATAAATAAACAAAATTAATTTCATGTAAATTAACATGATGATCCTTACGGTTATCTTCCTTGAGTTTTTTCTTCACAACACAATTTCGTCAAAAATCTTGCTTATACGTTTTCACTGGTTTTCTTCAGTGATAAGTTTCCCCCGTTATTTTATGATTATTTTGGCTTTCTGCGGTGTTTTCTTGTTAGTGTTGTGCACAGACTCAAACAGCGTAGATAAAGATATTAACACGACAGAGTGACTGTTCTTTTCTGTCTAAAGACTCAATGTAAATGAAAATCACTTGGGACTGGACACCAGAGTAATCATAATTCTTATGCTATACTGTCAACAAATTATTTATATCACCTATTCAGCCCATTTCCCTTTAAATAGAAAACATTCTGAACAATATGACAGGACCGGCGTCAACTCCTTTGCTTTGACGCTTTCGTAGAGAGAGAATGATATGCTGCATCACTTGAAATAGTCTTTGAGTTTGTCTTTGAAGCTCAACAGTGGCAATTCCAACTGACCCGCTTCATAGATGCTGACCAAAGATGAATTGTTTTAGAAGTCTGCTATCACTCATACGAGCAGAAAGTCCTGCCAACCCTGTTTTTTATCATTTCACCCCAAGCAAGGCACTTTTACTGCCACTGGTGAGCATGTGGTCACATAGTGGAAAGTTATAGGGGGTACCAGGAAGGGGGTAATAAAAGGATAAGAATACTGATGTGAGACAGTGAGATAGAAGACTATTGACCTTACATTTAAATTCTTGAAGATTGTAACTGTCGGGGAAGCAAGTATACGAAAGGGAATTTCACAGACGACATGTGTGAGAAAAGAAGCTGCTAGAGTAGAAATTGCGGTTGCATTTTATCGGTTTCACTGTAAAAGGGTGAGATCTAGTTGCTAGTCAAGCAGCTCGAGTAAATTCATACATAGAGGGCACAAGTGAACTAAGTCCATTGGAGCAAAAGCCGTGAAAGTATTTGTAGAAGGAAAAGAGGGAAGCCACATCACGCTGGTGAGAGAGCGACTGCAGCCGAACTGCTAAGTCGGGATCGATCACATCACAGATTCTCTGGTGGATTTTGTCAAGAACCCCGAGATATAATGACGTAATATAATATGTAATAAGCCCTGATAATGCCAAGTTTTTAGACATTTTATCACTTATAAGCTTTTTGCACAACCTGGCACGCACGCAGTAATTCAACGTTGAGTTCTGTCCGTTCAAATATAATATATTTACTGTTTTAAAACAAATGTAAAAAAGAAAATTATACGGTAAACCAGGAACAGAATTCCGTTTTTGGTTTATAATAAAATTACACACACAAGTGCAACAAACAATAACAACGACATTAATTTCACTGTAGGTGCACGTTTCAACACACCGGAGCTTAATAACGTTAATGTTAGATGCATTTATTTTAGCGTTTTCCGACCGAAAATGTGTTCTGTTGATGCGACTAATGTTGAGGAAGCACGATGGAGAAATTCATGAAATTCACTCACGTGGGAAAGGTATTAATCCATCTCTTCTCCCCAACCAACTATGGGTAGATAGCACAACAGACTGGGTTCTATAGCCTTGGTTGGCAACATGTCTACTGCAGTAAGAATTGTCAACCTATTGCGAGAAAATCCTCGCACCACATACGGTTAGGGACCGCTTGTGAAGCCAAAATATGTCCCTTGAAACTTTTTTTAGGGAAGAAGCCGTTTCAGCACGCTCAGAATGAGTGCCGCCAGAGACAGACAATCAGACAATTAGATTGACAAGAATAGGAAACTTTTCACAAAAGAAAAAATTCATTTTATTTTTTGTTGCTAAATATCACACTCGTGCAGTAAATTCGGATTATTAACATATTTTCACATCTTGCTTCTGTTTAGTGTAAAGGGTTAAGAATATACAATAAATATTATAAAGTTTATTATCATTATTATCAATAATCTTCTTATTTTTATCGAAAAAAATTCTTTCATGCGTCTAACATAGCTACACACACACACACACACACACACACACACACATATATATATATATATATATATAATTCTTGTCCTGGGTATGATAATAATCTATATGCGGTACCAGGTCCTCTGGTGGAGAAACTAGAGGTTTTGAGGAGTGGAGGACCACATTTTAATTGCTGTTGTTTTCAGGTTCACTGTTGTCTGGGGTGGTAGCACCTGTAAGGGTCCCAGCTATGGACAAATATTGAAATACTAAATAAAAACAAATCACTATGAATTTATAAAAAAAATACATTTCATAGTAAAAATAGTAGTAATACATGTTTATATAAAAATGCCAACAAAACATATTTACAGTTAAATTATCAATAATACATTTTTAAAGGAAAATGACAAGCAGTACATTTCATAGTAGATTTATTAAAAATATATTTTATTTGTAGTTGAAGGCATACAATTACATTAGACGAAGCCGTACAACTGTATCATAAATATTTGGTTGTCGACATTAAATAATCCATAGAAGGTGATATGTCACTCAACAAAATCAGCCAAAACCAAAAATATTCATTCAATCAAATTTTATTAAAATCAACCGACAATGTCTGTTTATATATTTTCTTTTATTTTTCAGATTACAAATAACTTATCGGGAACCCAGCTGAAATTCATGGAGAAAATCTACAAGTGTCACATTATTTTCTTTTTCGAGGACATCGATCATCCCTAGCCAATTCTAAATAGGATAAAGTAATCAGTTAGGTAAACAGTTAATAGTAGCAGAAATACTATTAGAAACAGTTTAAAAAGTCATGAAAGCAATATTGATTCAATATCACACAAAGCCAAGAATTTATCTTCATTTAAAATATTGGTATCAGAAGTGCACATCTTTTTTATATCACTTTGAAAAACATCAGAGGATCTCTTCCATATTTGAAAGTTTCTAAAGCAAAATATTTAACATATATCTATCTATCTATTATTTTAATCGTTTCACCCCATTAAAGGCGGTACCGCCACTGTTGCGGAGGGGGCTACATAAGAGAAGAGCGAAAGTTTAAGCTGGGGGAAAACGAAGAGAAAAACGAACCAGTTACAGGGGGTGTCGGAGAAAGGGCAATGGAAGGATGGGAATACCAGTATGAAGACAGTTGCGAGGGTAGCGTGAGAAAGAAAAAGAACAAGATACACGAGGTGATGGGGAAAAGACGAAAGAAGAACTGAAGTCAGTTAGACAAGAGATGGGAAATGACATTGCATTTATATTCTTGAAGATTGTAGCCCTCAGAAAAGCAAGTACACAAAGGGAGTTCCACAGGCAGGAAGTGCGAAAAAAGTGGCAGCTGCATTTAGTTGATTTAACTGTAAAAGGGTGGGACCTTGTTGTCAGTCTGGTATGGAGGCGTGGGTAAATTGTCGCCATTTTTATTTGTGATTTCGAGCATGTGTCTTGCGTGTGTTTTATATTGTGGATTGCACAGCATAAAAGAGCCAATTGGGCACAGGTTATGAGAATAAGAGCATCATGATGTGATATATATTCCAAAAGACCTTCTGTATGGAGAGCTAGCCCATGGAAAAAGACGCAATAGGCGACCACAGCTGCGGTATTATAACATCATGAAACGCGATACGAATGCTATAGGCATCAACACGGTGTCATGAGAGAGCGTAGCAGTTAACCGGATGAAATAGAGAGGAACACTGGCCTAACAACTCAGATCAAGGGAGGAGCAACTGACACATGTCGCCATGGAGAGGTGTGTTCGCAAAAAGCAAAATGACAGCTCCGACAGACTAGAAACAAAATAGCAATGCAGCCTCTGCAACACAGACTGTCACTCCCACATCGGCTTTTGTAGTCACAGACGCTAATGCTTCAGCCAAGCAAACAACTAGGATGCTACCCATGTTCAACCCTGACCGGCAGAGGCCTAATATACATATATATATATATATATATATATATGTGTGTGTGTGTGTGTGTGTGTGTGTGTGTGTGTGTGTGTGTGTGTGTGTGTGCAAAGTGCCCAAAGGATCTAATTAAATTACGCAAAAATGGAAATAACACGGACATCTCATTTGACAGATTTACCATAATTACACATAAATATCTTGAAATACTAAAGAGCAAATTCCTTCAACAAAATCGTCATCTAGACGCCATCGCAATCTTTGACATATCTTCTGGCCGGTTTCCTTGCTTAAGATAGAGAATGCTGTCATAATCCTTGCCTTCAGTTTATCTTTTGTGTCTCTTGCTCAACTGCGGTCCGGACATAGTAATCAAGGGGGTTGCAAGTCTTAGAGTTAGTAAGGCGTGATGTAGACAAAAAGGTTGTCTGACAATCAACAACCGAGATGGTACAGAGTTCTGTTTTCAGACACAGTATCTTCCACTTTCTTAACCCAGAGTATCACTGCCTCCTCACGGTACTTGATATAGTCATCCGTGTTGAGTCTCATGCCTTCACCAACAAAATCCGTAGTTTGTTTTTTATCAGAGTAAGTTTTCCCTGCGCTGTTAAGTAATAATCATTCTTGATTATTACTGTGGGCTCTCGTATTTATAGGTTTCCCTTTTTAGTGGTGTGGTGTGGTGAGGACGCATAAGGGGTGTTATGTAAATATCCTAAAATTCAACCAGTCCTCTTTTCTTGTTTCATACTTCCACTCATGGAAGGATTTCTCTCTCCGCTTTGGGAGGAGATATTACATGACGTCAGACCCTCTCAGGGAAATTTTAAATGGTCATTTTCTCAGTAATTAATAATTGTCCCTTTTCTTTTCTCAACAGATCAACTTAACCTTTGCTCTCTCGTCGAATTCCCATCTGAGGAAATATGAATAAAAATCCCTTTCTTTAACGATTTTGTTTATACTTTTCAACAAGGCGACTTTGATATTTTGACCTCCTAATCATGCCAGCTGTATTTTGGCTGTATTTCGCCGATAATTTAGAAAAATAAAAAAATAAAAATTTCTTAATTGTTTTTTGTTTACGTATTGCGGATCTGTTACGCTTATTTCAACACGGTCGTCTGACATTTTACCTCACTTAGCCTAGCTATGTATCCTAGGGAACAATAATCACAATTGCCATTTTTATCTCCTTTCCATTTTTAGCCAATTTGCAATCTTGGGAAAACGATTCTCCTTCCGACAAAAAAAAAAAACAGATTTTCTTTAACTGTTTCTCGTTAGAATATATCAATGGCGTCCGTACGCCATGTTAAATATTGTCATATGATGATTTATACAATAATCAATAAACCAGCAGTCAGCAAAACACAGTGACAAGTAAAGTCGGTCTTCTGGGAATTTGTTCCCTAGCTTGCTGTAGTTTCTAAGGCAGTTTTATTTTTGTTACCTCATTTCTTTATCCCGTCTCTGCCTATTATTCCTGTATTCGCTGGGGGAGCAATCAGTTAGGTGTCCCCCAACTCTAACCACTATTTCCATACATTACAACAGAAATTTGAATGAAATGTCAATCATTATCCTCTGTCTCCTTTATCTTGGTCGTTCATAGTTCACACTCTTTAATTATGTTTTTTACACTAAGCACCCAGTGCGTCGTTGCTTTTTTTAAAATTCCTGAAATCTTATTCCAGGAATGTTTCTAGTGATGTCAACATCATCTTGAGAAGTGCATTACTTCATCTAAGAAATATTTTGACGGTGACAGCAACAAATATTAAAAATAGAAGCAAACTTTGCCTTCACTTGGCCATTGTGTAATCAGCAGAAGATCTTTCCTTTGATAAAACCAATGACCGGAGTGAATATTTATCACACGACGTTTAAGACCACAAGCCCATCTCAAAGCAATTTCAGATACTGGTGCAGGCTATTCACAGCCTTATGAAGAAATTGGAAAAATTCAAGATAATATCAATTCATTAAGAATATAGTTAGAAAAATCTCCCCTTACACAGTAGAATGTTGCATGAAGCCACTAATAATTTGAGAACGATAACGATGCTTATCGTAAAGAATTTCGGTTAATTTAGAATCACTATAATAAGGTAGACTCTTCACCGGGCTTGTCTATTTGAAGATTACTTCCACCCTTGTGCAAATTAGCTCAAACAAAACTAATAATATCTTCCTAGGATCTTTTACACTTTCCCTGATCACGTATACGCTGTCTCTTATCATTGTTTTCTCTTCCGGCGCATTTTCTTTTACATTTTGGACTGATGGATCCAGTTTGTTTCTTCACTTTGATGACACGACTGATATTTATAAGGCTGACACAAACAATATAGGCAATCTCTCTGCAAGGCTTGACAGTGTGTTCATGCAGCGTTCCTATATTTGTACGTTTCCTTGGAGAAAATGACCTTATGACAACTAATCGACAGTCAGGGCAATAATGTCTAGGTGTGATAAAAATCTGATGCAATCAAAGATGACCCTATATTTTTCAAGGCCAAACAAATTTCATCATACATCCTTAAAACAAATTCATATTGCTGCATATCCTTGAAAATGACTGAATCTAAGAAAAAATTAGAAATCTATTACAACCGGTACTACGGTGGATCTAAAACTGACCGTATTAAGAAAGAAAGGAAATCAAAGTAGTTGTTACAATTAATTTGCACACTGGTGTATAATAAGTGAGGGCGTTGTTCCTTGGGTGTTCTATATGTGGAATTAACAAATGCTAAACACTATTGACGTATACATCAGTTATAACATATGAAGTATAGTAGTAAAAGAATTTGAACATAAAATAGGCTGTGCCAAAAGTTGTTTTGAGCAACACTGTAAATTGCTACAAAACCAATATAGCAAACTGAAGCCTCAAATCATATACTTAAAGCCCTAGTCATTTCGAAACTTTCATAAAGACGCCATGCATGTTATTAAATCTGTTTAGAAATATCTAAACTGTAAATAAAGTATAATGCCTGGTTCTCCAACGATGACGATCGTCTATACAGGTAAACGATGGACAACGTGTAGCACATTACTCAGTAATTCCCGGGTCTGACATATAGATAACGCTACTAATAAAAAAAAATCGAATAATTTTTATGAATTATTAACCTTTAGACGGCATGTGACAAAATTTGGGGCCCAATCAGATTATTAGTTTACAAATTACAATTATTTAAATGAAGCTACTCTGGCAAATTTTCAAAACAATGAAAAAATCAGAATTCCGTATGTTGATAAAGCATTGCTCTCTCTGGAACAAATACTGTTCAAACAAAGCAATGGCTTAATAAGTGTTAGTCAAACTTTTTTTTAGTCAGAAACAATGGTTAAGAGATGGTATGCTGACTTTAAACGCGATCGTACAGGAACAAATGATGCTGAACGCTCATGTCGCCAAAAATCTGCAGATGTCCCGGAAAACACAAAAATAACCGCACAAACTTATTTTAGCCGATCGTAAATTGAAGTTGAGTGAGATAGCAGAGGAGTTGAACATATCAGAAGGTAGTTTATTGACTATTTTGCATGAACATTTGTCAATAATAAAGCTGTGTTCAAAATGGGTGCCGCGTTTACTCACAGTCGATTAAAGACAACAACGCGTCTACGATTCAGAGTAGGACACTTGATTTCATGAATGTAAGCCCTATACTGAATTGGTTGCTAGGTTTCATCATTTTATTGGTTAGATTGTTACATATAATAAAAAAGTTCTCTTCTCGTAGTTTCTTTTCTCGCTATTCTCCCATGTTGAACTTGCTTGCTTTCCTAACAACTAAAATCTAAATAAAATTAAACTCAACTCCGTCCATGGAATTCTCAGCATCCTTCTGTAGAACTGCATTTCTGCTGCTTCTAGTTTTCATTTCATCATGTATGAGACTGTCCAGCATTCACTGCCATACAAGAGGATTGATATTGTAACTTTTCTTTGTTTCTAACGAACTCAACTTAATCGGGACACCTTTATCTTTGGTTCTACTGCAATTTTCATATCTTCCTTTTTATAGTTTTGTCAATCTTTTTTACCTTTCTTATTTTTTGATTCAGATAAAGAACGATATTAACCGACAGACTGAAAACGCTTACTAAATGTCAACGGTCCAATTAGAGTTAGCCTGTTCCACTTTTCACTGTTGACCCCCTAATTTTACAATTTGTCAATGGCATCTAATTTATACTTATTTATACTTTTGCTTGTTGAGTTTAGTCACATTTTAGTCTCATATATATATATATTACCTCATGTTTCCCCTTCATCTGTGAAGAAATTGTCCACAATTCACTTCCATATAAGAGGAGTGATATTAATAACATTTCAGTACCCTATTCTTTCTTTCGAATAAATGTTTCATGTTTCTTAATACTTTGTTTAGATTTTTGATAGCTTTTTTCGATATTTCTTCGGATTGCGACGTCACATTTTCCGTTGTTCATTAAAACACTTTAGAGTTAATGAAGCGGCTTAATATTGACATCTTCAGATTGTAATTCGCATCTGAAACATCATTACAATACATGGCCTAGTTTAAATATTCGGATGATGAATGAGCCGAGATCGAATTCCAGTCGGGTTCGTTGCATTAAATCAAGCGCAAATACAACATCAAAAATATGAATTCCCCTCTTCTCCACCAGTTATGGTTTAAATAGTAAGACCTATTTGTAAATCAATACCTCCAAAAAGATTGTTAATGTAATATTCACTCACAAAATAATGAATTATTCTTACATTCCAAAATATGTTTCTGGCTTTAAATTACCTTTAAAAATTTGATAAACTGTAAAAAAAGACAAACCATTCAATTAATCTTACATTTTATAGCTCTTTTACTCGCTGTCCTTTACTCTCTTGTCTCAGGGTTTCCGCAGTTTTCATCGTGCACTCCAGTAAACAGCAAAATGTACAAGAATTCAAAAAGCAACAATAACTACTACACATATAAATTCGTCATTTAATCTCCTTTGAAGTAGTCCCCTTCTGAAGTCATGCATTTATCCAGCGTCTTTTCCATTAATGGAAGCAATTCTGGAACTTCTATTTTTGGATCACGCAGCAGCCTTGCCACATTTTCTTGGTTTTTCTCGCCGTCTTGAAATCTTGTTTCTTTCAAATGGGATTTGATTTTTGTAGAGAGAAACCTCGCAAGCAAAAGTTTATGAGAAATATGGCGGTTGTCAGAGCAGGGGAATGTCACCCTTGGCTAAAAAAAGGCTGCACAAGCTATTATCACTGAGGGAAACTCTGTAGTGTGTTGAGACGACCACACTCTACGCACTCTCCTTTCAAGCACAGTAATCGAAATCTTTAGAACTTAGCCTGCATGCGCGAGAAAGGTCATGCTCCAGCTGTGCCTTGCAGCTTCACTGCATACTTTAGCTCCTTTACCATAGTAACAGTTTCGATATATTTTTATCAGACTTTTGATGTTTCTCTGGTTTATAGCTCAAAACTAATTGCTCCCATTTATACACAGAGTCAAAAGCTCTGCCTTCATCACTGAGCTAAACGTGCAAGTACATTAACACCTCTGCGAGTGTGGGTGCATGACTGAAAATAATTATTTTCATCACTCAACTAAGTAAGGCTAAAGTAGAAAAAAACTTGATTATTTCTCACTTTCTCTTCCTTTCTTTTCCTGTTATCAATTTTGTAAGCACTTCCCCTCTTATATCTCATTTTCATCTTACTCGTCTCGAAACAAAATGGCGCCGATACAGTCTCTCTTTTATTAGTGATAAAATATCACCAATAAACGGTTTATCATTAATATCGATTTTGAGAAATTACTCAAGTCCACAACACAATCTGATAAGTCAATTTCTGTATATTTGCGTATAATCAGATTTAGACACTCGCCTACACTTTCTTAATTTCTTTCTCATCAAATTTCGTGGGGAAAATTAAATAGAGCGATGGGAAAGAATCCAAGATGGGAGAATCGAGTTAAAACGAGAAAAAATAGGACGATTAGAAATATTGTATAACAAAGGAGATGCTGAGATTATACTTAAAAATTTGAGTCGTTTTTTTTTTATTTTAAATTTTTTTTTTTTTCGCTACAAGGCTCAAAAGGTTGTTTTTTGTTTAGCGGCATTGTTGCCATATCTTGCCGAGTGCTCCTGATATTCATTACCGAGTTCCGGACAAAATCGAAAGGAGAATCTGCAATGTAATCGATCTCGATTTTGCAGCTCTATTTCAGTCACTTTTTGACCGACAGAGGGTAGCTTTCCTCGGTCTTTTCTACAAATATTTTCACAATCTCTGCTCTGATTACATGAATTTACTTGTGCTACTAGATTGGCATTTAGGTCCCATCCTATTACAGTCAAAATAGTCAAATACAACCACCACTTTTACTCTAAAAGTTTTTTTCTCGCATTTCCCATCTGTGGAACTCGCATCCGTATACTTGCTTCCCTGGTAGCTACAATCTCCAGAAGTTTAAATGCAACGTCAATTGACATCTCTCTCCTTGATTTCCATATTTCTCTTATCCTTTCTTCGACATCCCCTGTACCTTGCTACTTTTTTTCCCTTTCTTTCACTGTAATTCCCTGGGCATCAATGACAGTCTTGCCTTTCTTTGGGTGAAACGATAATAAAAAACAAAAAACATCAACCTTTATTTGCTATTTAATGCCGAAATCGAAATAATTTTATACGTAATATTGGATACCATAATGATGTATACAATGATTACTAATTAACCCATATCAGGAGAAGATAAGGGTTCATATATTTTCCTAAGCGTCTTTTGAGCGTAGGTGAGTATAACGTATCCTATGGGAATTAGCAGTCAGCTTTTTGATGATCTTTTTTGAGCCGGGTATCAATTAAACTTACACGCACACCCCATCTTGCTGCATACGAATTTCCAAAGCGGTCACTCATCTAGGCAATTTCCATGCAAGACGTTGCTTAAATTCTGTGATCGTACGGTAACCAGTGTTTCAACGAGATGCGGCTGTAGACCTAATCAATAAGACTTTTCTCGATAAAATTCAAAGAATATGCAATGTAATCGGTCCTGTCTTCTCTTCTCGACTTCAGTCGCGTTTTTACCTGACTTTTCTCTGTCTTTTCTACAAATATGTTCATGGCAACTGCTCTGATGATCTTTTTTCCTGGTTCCCCATTCACGTGAATTTAACCGCACTACTAGATACGTTTAGGTCTCACCTTTTTGACCGTTGAAATAGTTAAATACAACCGCCACTTATACTCGAACAATTTTTTTCGCGCTTTTCACCTGTGGAACTCCCTTTAATTTACTTTCTTCCCTGATAGCTACACTACCGAAAACTTTAAATGCAACGTCAAAACCCAGTCTTCTCTGTCACTGCAAAATACCAAAATCAAACCAGCTACTCGGAAAACGCCCAAACCTCTCTGTGTCTCCTTCACTAACATACGCGGTATCCGCACGAACTTTTATAGCGTAGAAGCATTCCTCCAAACTAACTCACCTGATATCTTAGCCCTATGTGAAACTAACCTTGACCCGTCTATCCCCTCCTCTGAGTTCTATGTTTCTGGTTACCTTCCGCTCTTCAGGAAGGACTCCAACGTCCATATGCATGGGCTTGGTGTATATATCAGTGAACACCTCCCCCTAGCTAGAGTAACATCTCTCGAATCCCTGGACCAGTCTTTCATGTGCTTCCGTCTCTTACTTCTAAGTTCTGTTAGCTATCTCTTCTTCCTCTACCGCTCCCCCTCCTCCTCTGACTGTTCGGTACTTGACAGCATCTCTGATAATATCGACAAGACCATTTCTTCGCACACATCTGTCCATATTTTCGTGTTTGGCGACTTTAACGCCCACCACACTAAGTGGCTGGAAAACTCTGTAACCAACCCTGCTGGTGTCCACACCTTTAATTGTTCGATCTACCAATCCCTTACGCAAGTGATGGACTTCCCCACGCGTTTCTCCAATAGCCCTAACGGAAGGGACTCACTACTAGACCTCTGCTTCACTTCCACCCCAATTTCTTGCTCCACCAGCTTTCAGCTTTGCTCTCTCGGAAATTCTGACAACGCCGTAGTTTCTGTCAACATCTCCTTCCACTCCACCCCTACCCAAGAAACTCAGACCAACAGAATATCCTACTGCTATCAAAGAGAAGACTGGTATTCGTTCCGTGACTTCCTCAGCGACGTCCCTTGGAACAATGTTTTTAGTCTTCCCATCGAAGACTGTGCATCCGAGGTCTCCTCCTGGGTTAAGGCTGACTTCGATGCATTCATCCCCGCCAGGAAATCTCAGCTTAAATCCCATTCGTCTCCCTGGTTCTCGCCCGCTTGCTCGGCCGACATTGCCCAGCGGAATCACTTCTTCCGGCTTTATTGTAGCCACGTGTCGGACCAAAACAGACGCCTTTTCGCCTCAGCTCGTAATAAGTGTAAAAAGATTCTTAACGAAGCTAAGATGCTGTTTGCTGCCAGGATGAAGCAGCGCATAGCATCCTCCAAGTTCGGTACCAAAGATTACTGGCGCCTCTGTAAACGCATGCTTAGCAAGAGTAAGTCCTCAACACCCCCACTAATAAACGAGTTTGAGGTCCTCACCTCCTCAGCGGACAAGGCTGAATGCTTTGCCCACAGATTCTCAACTAATTCGACTCTGGATTCGTCTGGAATCCATACACCCGATTTCCCATCTAGAACTGAGGCCCAATTGAATGACGTCACATCACGCCCTCGCTGATTTCTAGCATAATCTCAAAACTGGACCCTCACAAAGCGAGTGGTGGGGATGGAATCCCAATCATAGTTTTTAAGAATTGTGCCCCTGAACTCTCCTCTATCCTTTCTAAGCTCTACAATATCTGCCTATCTTCCTCCTGCTTCCCTGCCTGTTGGAAGTCTTCTTCTGTGGTTCCAATATTCAAAAACACTGGTGAACCATCGGAGCCCGCAAATTACCGCCCCATCAGCCTTCTTCTGATCTTCGGCAAAGTGTTCGAAGCCATTATCAATGCCGAGGTCGTTCAGCATCTCACAGCCCACGGGCTCCTCTCGGACAAACAGTATGGCTTCCGCTTCACCAGGTCCACTGCTGATATGCTAACGACCATCACCGAGTATATATACCAGGCTCTCGACAAGAATGGTGAAGCCCGAACCGTCGCCTTAGATATCTCTAAAGCATTCCACAGAGTATGGCATGCCGGCCTTCTACGGAAACTGCGAAGCTATGGCATAACTGGACTTTTGTTGGATTTAATCCGGTCATTCCTCTCTAACCGCACACTGAAGGTGGTATTAAACGGACATGCATCCCAGAACTACCCTACAAATGCGGGAGTACCCCAAGGCTCTATCTTAGGTCCTACGCTCTTTCTAATCTATATCAATGATCTCCCCGATGCCATAAGATCACAAGTAGGCATGTACACCGATGATATCACAGTTTACTCTCGCCTCGCTCAAAAACCTGGTGTTAGTGACAAGGCGAACCTCGCTGCCGACCTTGAGAAGGACCTCCAATCCGTGGTGGATTGAGGTAAGAAATGGCTCGTAAAATTCAAGTCTTCAAAAACGAAGCTGCTGTCAATTAACCACCACAGACAACTGCACCTCCCTCCCATTAGCATGGAACAGGCTTGCCTCCCAGAGAGTAAATCACTACGCCTGCTTGGCCTGAAACTCTCAGCGGACCTCAAGTGGAATGATTACGTCGAATCCATTGCTAAATCCTCAGCTATGAAAGTCGGCTCTCTGTGCAGGGCCCGGAAATTCTTTCCGCCTAAATCTATCCTGCAATTATATAAATCCACCATCCGTCCGTGTATTGAGTACTGCTGCCACATCTGGTCGGGTGCCCCTTCTATTCTCCTCGTGGTTCTGGACAAAATAAAGCGAAGAATCTGTAATGTGATTGATACCGATTTGGCTGACCGCCTGCAGTATCTCTCTCACCGGCGTGACGTGGCTTCCCTGTGCCTCTTCTATAAATACTTTCATGGCTTCTGCTCTGACGAACTTAAATCACTGGTGCCCCCTAGATGTGAATTTGCACGAGATACCAGATTGGCAACTAGGTCCCACCCTTTTACAGTGAAACCGATGAAATATAACCGCAATTTCTACTCCAACAGCTTCTTTCCTCGCACTTCCCGCCTGTGAAATTCCCTACCGCATGCTTCCTTCCCCGACGGCTAAAACCTCCAGGAGTTTAAATGTAAGGTCAATAGACACCTCCTAACACACTAACTCACAACCACTCTCTCCAACTCTGTCCCTATGTACATCCTAAGTCGTCTACCACCCTCCTTCTGACATTTCCCATACCCAATCCCACTATGTAACTCCCTGCGCTATAGTGGCAGTGGAATGCCTTGCTTGGGATGACACGATTAAAAAAAATCTACTGCGCACTAGGATGAAATAACTAAAATAAAAAGCCTCTCTATTGAGATCCATTTCTGCTTGTTCTCATCAGGGCTGATGCTTACTTCCAGGAAAGTGACCCGTTGCACTTTCTCGGGCTTACATTCTCGGGTGATATGTAATGGTCAGATTATATTGAATGCACCGCTAGGTCAGCTGCTAACTCTGTTGCTTCATCATATCGTGCCAGATAATTTTTCTCTCCAACGCCTGTCTTACATTATTTCTCTATAATTCTGCGATTAGTTAGTATTTACACTATTTACGTTATTCGGACTATTGTCCTCATCTTTGTTGGCCGTTATATGCTCCGGCCTTCTTCAACTGCTAGGAATTTCGAACCGAACCCTTTAATAAAATTACTAAGGTAGATAATTCTCATTCCTTGTGTAAAGCCTCTTTTGGTAGTCATGAGTTATCTCCCTCTAACCCTCTAATTTACTTGTTATTGCTACATATCTGTCCTACATATCTATATTCAGTCACTTTCCGATTTTCGTAAAGTTGCCTCCCTATAAATATTTTCATGATAATTGTTAGGATGAAATCTTTGCTATGTTAGCTTAACCTTATGACATTAAGCGCAGTACTAGACTGACTACAAGGTCTCATCATTTTATAGATGTTGGCGAGGTGTAACAATAAGTTCTATGCTAACACTTCTCGCTTGTGTAAATCTCTACCGCTTCAATGCTTTAATCTCCAAAAATTAAAATACAATGTCAATTGTTATCTACTACCCGCTTGATTACTCTTTTATTGCTCTTGCTTCTTAGTAATATTTCTGCTTTTTGCAATTCTTTCACACCCAGTAACCCTTTGTGTCTTAGTAGCTTGCTTGGGGTAAATTCGGTTAAGAGAAAGAACTCTACTTGTCCTCCGTTTTTTTCTCTTCCATTGTCTCTTTGATTTTCTCAGCACTCGACCAACTGAGCTAGTGGCAAAGATACTGGGATCGATTAAAGATATCTGTGCTTGTATATGGCAGCGAATAATGGACGATTGGATTAAATAGAGACCATTGGGCTACTAGTAGTAGGTAGGAAGAAAAAAAGGTTACAGAATCACCATTAATTTATGAAAAGAAAAACTGACATGGACGACATAAATGAACGGAAAGAGAAGAATAAGGTTATTACATCTGAAGATGCTAGAGACTCAGCAGAGCAATCCCAAGCAAACAGTCCCGTTGTTTACAAAGAGAGGGTCGCCTAGACTTGATAAACAGCGTCTCCAGCACCTTCAGATGGAACAACAAATGTGATCTGGCCCAAACAGAAAACCAGTTCACATTAAAATCCGCCTTTCAACTGGGACTATTTATCAAATGATCCGCAATGGAAGATCTGTATGTATTTCGAATGATATCACCAGACGAAAAATCCTTATTTATTATTTTAGCAGGCACAAGCTGTTCAATCCTAACATTCTGACACTGCGTCGTTCTATCTATGTAATCAAGTTCACAACTACTTGGAAATAATAGATAACTAAATTAATATTATGGGTGCTGTAGAACGTCTTTACGCATAGATGGAAAAGCAGACGTAGTTTTGAAAACAACACAAAGGTTAGCTGCATAATAACATTCGCATGAAGTAGATGAAATACACTTGGCAATGGACTCAGTGTCGAGTTTAGTTTTGATAATATTATATATCTTCAGATTGATGGCGTAGCGATGGGTAACCCACTGGGCTCTGTCTTGGCGATTATTTTTGGGGGATTTTATGAGGAGAGCCTACTTTTTGGTTTTTCCCGGTCCACGGTTTACTTCCGTTATGTGGGTGACACTTTCTGTGTTTTAGCAATGAATCAGAAGTTAACCAATTCTTCTCCCTACTCAATAGTGTTCATTCTGCCTTTAAATTTACGGTAGATAAGAGGTCAATTGTTCATTGCTTTTTTTAGATGTTCTGGTTCAGAGAACACTTTCCTCTTTATATACTTTAGCTTTTACAAAGTCTACCTTTACGGGTCTCTATACTCGATGAGATTCTTTTCGTTCTAAACAACAAAAGACTAATCTGATGAGGACTTTGACCCACAGGGCACTAATCATTTGTTCAGATGACACCTTAAAAGAATAAATTAGTTGTTTAAATAGTATCTTTGTGAACAATGGTTATCCGACGGACATTGTTCAATCGGTTATTTTAGATAAGGTTGCTAAATTTAATAAAAGTGAGTTTTAATATGCAGCTAACGTTCGTTTTGTTTTTAAAACTAGGTTTGTCGCTCCATCTATGCGTAAAGGCGTTCTACCCCACTCCCCACCATATTACTTCTGTTATTTATTATGTTAAATGGAGTTGTAAACTCGACTATGCAGCGTCTGGAAGTTAGGATTGAACACCATGTTCCTGCTAAAATACTGAATAAGAATTTTTCATCTGGTGATATTATTCGAAATATATACAGATCTTCCAGTTGCGGATCATTTGATAAATAGTCCAAGATGTTTTTTGTTTTTTTTATCATATCACCCCGAACCGGGCGATAGTTTAGTCTATCTACTCCAGTTATGTTGCAGATTTTAGTGTGAACTGGTTCAGTTCTTTTAGCCAGAGCACACTCGTTGTTCCATTGGAAGGTGTTGGTGACACTATCAAGTCTAGGCAACCCTTTCTTTGTAAACGAAGAGACTGTTTTTTTGGGCTTGCTCTGTTGAGTCTAGCATCTTCAGATGTAATAACATTTATTCTTCCATTTTCGTTCATTCAAGTCATCCATGACAGATTTTCTTCTTTTTTTCCGTTTACTATATATATATATATATATATATATATATACACAGACACACACACACATATATATATATATATATATATTATATATACTACCAACCTAAAGTTTGGAACAACATCGATATTTTCCCCTAAATTCAAAAAATTAATAAAGTTCCATGTCTTTAAAGATATACATTTATTTTTTTCTTGTTTGCTAGAAATTATACAATAATGTTAATCCAAATGAATATAGAATAATTATAATTTCAATTAAAGCAAATTTAAATTTTCTTTTCATTTACCACGAGCATTTATTACTGCACAGTAATTTCTTAGCATTCGTTGTAGAAACTTGTAAAAGTATGCTGGTGGCAGTGATTCCTTAACTATGAGTGTAAACAACTCTTGTTTATTCTTAGATCACTTCGATCAATTTCGTCCCAGACGAGTTCAATTGGTGAAAGATCTGGAGAGTGAGGGTGCCAAGTCATGATTTACAAAATATCCTTGCCTTCCTTTGATTTTAGATAATGTTTACACAGTTTTGAGTTGAGGTTTTGATCATTATCTTATTGCAAAACAAAGCTTTGTCCAGTAGTGCGACATCCAGAAGGAATTGCATGCCTATGCAGTATCGGATGATGCTCTTTCGCATAAAGCATTTAATTTGAACAAAGTCTTCTGCAATCTCTCCGCCAAACAACCCTAAATCATTATGGCACCAGCATCATGCTTAACAGTAGGAACAATGCAATTTTCACTTATTTGTTTGAAACGGGTTCGCCTGACAAACAATTTTCGTTTATTTCTAAAAAGTTCAAATTTAGATTCATCGATGCATAGCTTTTAAAATCATATCTTTCTTTTGTTGCGCGTAGTTTAGTATTTCTAACTTATTTTCCTTTTTTTATGGTGCCCTTCTACGTGGAATTGACTCTTCCTCTTACTCCATATAATTACCTGCGTGACTTCCGTAGGCAGTTGACGAGCAGTTAGTAGGCAGTTAAAGCCAACTACGATTCAGGCAATACGCTGCGTAACTGCTATTCGGACTTGTTAGTTCCAACTCCTGCTTCTGAAATTCGATCTGTCTCTCTTGATATTCCTTCTGCGTTTCAAGAAATAATTTTTCCATTTTTTCTTGTTGTGCTCTCTGGTACTCTAGCAACTCCAATAAAATGTTCTTGAAATTTTCTCTTTTGTGTCTTTTTCCTTTTCACGCAGTACTTTACAAGAACTCGTTTTTTCAGGCGGATTCTTTTTAATCACGGTTGTACTCTCAAATATTTGTGCAAATATTTGTCGCAAATCTTCGTCAGAAAATTGTTGTGGATCTTCGTCGCCAATTATTTGTGTAGTTGTTATGGTGAAAATTGCTGTAAAGTTGTAGTAACCAGAAAACAGAAGGTAGTTTCAAAACAGTGTATTAGTATAACAAGAACATAGATACGAAGTAAATGTTAGTAACAGAAAAATGAAAATAAGTTTGTCCAAACGGTACAGTTACGCTGCTTATTGCCTAAATCATTCGTTTTATTCCTTTATTCGTTATAAATACAATGTAAAAGTGTTGATCTTTGATTGCAGAGATGTTACAAATAATTGAAATTAAAATTAGCATAAAAACAGAATTTAAATAAGCGGATTTTTTTTTTTTTTTTGGTTATTTAACGTATAACGTTGCTGCAACTTTTTCTCACTTGCTAATAGTTCAAAATCAAACAGTCACGCAGATAATTACTTCCAGTTCCTTAATCTTAGTATATATATATATATATATATATATATATATATATATATATATATATATATATATATATATATATATATAAAGGTACGGAAGATCAGCCGTCAACGCAAAAATGATTTCGTGAGGCGATTGTTTTGATTGATGGTTTAACAGTTAATCCTTTTATAAGTTCATAAATGAAAGTTTAAAGTAAGGGAGTGCTTTGTTAGTGATAATTCTTTCATCTAGATTCTTATGAGCCTAGAAAATATTTTCTATTATGTCAACATCCGGGCATAATTTCGAATCATTCATTTAGTAGCTTTTGTTGTTCTGGAAATAATAATAATGGCAACTTTTCTTCTTGCCACAAACTGCAATTAACACCGCTGTTACAAAATTTGGCTTTTTAAAAATATTTTCCACGTCACGTGGGGTTTTCCGATATTCTTTTCTTTTAATTCCATACATATTTGTTTAGTTTGGCGCTATTTTTATGTTTTTCTACTTTGAATGTGGACTTGTGATTATTCTATCTTTTTTGAAAATTAATTTTAATAAATCGTAAATATATTTATCTTTTGCTTTTGCTTTGTAGATACATCCTTAGGTTTTACGAATTCTTTCAAGCGGACATTTCTTTTATCTCTGCAGTTAAAATTTTCATTAACAGTCTTTTGCCGCACTTTTTTTTAAATTTCAGTAGTTTACCTCCTTATGTGATTTTATAAAGTGGAAGTACAGTTGTAACTTAATTTAACTGTATTTTTATGAAATATTTTATGTAGCTCGAAGCTTTTTGGGGAGTGTTTGTTAAGTAGTTCGAAAAATAATTTCCCTATTTTAAAATTTACTTCGAAATTAAAAGGCAGGTTAAACCAAATGATATTACGTTTCCTCGCATATATATATATTTTTTTTTTTGTTTCATTTATCTGGGGTTTATACTCTAATTTGTTCTTATGTCCATTTTATTATAAAGCTTTTATTGATTTTTTCCTCTCATCAAAATTGTTTCATAAGAAGAATTTTTAGACATTCTCTATTCTATACATTTATGAATGTGTTAGATTATATTGCTGGGATTATTTGAGCCGATGTTTAGATATCTTAATTTTGCGTTTGATTTTATATATTTGTAAACTGAGTTCCAAGTTTAAATATTGGACAAGTTTTTTTATACATTTTGACCTTTATATCGAAATTGAGACTTTTGGAGAGTATAAAAAGTGATTTTCTCACTTTACCATTTGTTCTTTAGCTGTCCAGCAATATTAGCAGTCCGTCATCTCTATACATTCTCTGGTCGTATATGTAGAAAATTTTGCTTGTTTTGTGCAAAATAAATAATCCCATTAGCGCGGAAAACTTGGATATATTGAACGAATCTTGGGGTACGTCAAAGGCACACTTTTTTAGTTTGTTTTTTATCCATACTTCGCCATTATAGGTGGTTTTACAATTCAACAAATTATTGCAGTTCCACAATAGTAAATTATGGACAACAAATCTAAAAAGGACGCCTTTGACGTACGACAAGGGTCATTAGACGAAGCCGAGGGTTATATTTTTTATCTTTTACAGTTTGCTATTCTTATATATATATATATATATATATATATATATATATATATTCATGAGGTCCCATATTTTTTCCTATCAGAAATTAGATTATATAAAAAAAATTCTAATGTTTTATTTATCCAAGTGCTTTCGGCTATACTTTTAGACAATATCAAAGAAGAATTCTATTTTACTTTTAGCTGTTATATATGTGTCTATGGTTATAGGAAACCTATTTTCCCAATACGGTCAGAACACTGTGATCGTGTTTATAGTTAATATTCTTGAGTGTTGATTGTTTCTTTTATTAACAATGCTTCCATTATTCTTTTAACTTTCTACATGTAGATAATGCTATTATACTTGTATTATCAACGTGGATGTGACGGATAGAGTTTAGCAGGTCTCCATGTGTATTTAAATGAGACTTAATGGAGTTGATATTTTTCACAAAATTGCACACACACACGTATATATATATATATATATATATATATATATATATAATAAAGTAATCGACGAGAGGATAGTATAGAATTAACAATAACATATATATATATATATATATATATATATATATATATATATATATATATTAAAAAAGGATTAATTCAAAGATGTTGAATGGCCATTTCGATATGAAGATCCCCACGGGGGACGACACATCACCTCAGCAACAGAAAAAAACTTTCAGAAACTGGAGAAAAATTAGTCTACTTTTCCTTTTTAAATAGATTGCAAAGAAATTAAAAAATAAATAATAAAATAAAATAAAAATAAAAATAAAGGGAAAGAAAAAGAAAAAGAAAAAGAAAAAGATAGAATAAAATCAAATAAATATGAAAAGAAAAAAATTGACATCGTCTGGGTTCGCCAAAAAAAGGGAGAATGTAACTAAATATATTTGCTCTGTAATATTTTATTACATGGAGCTCTCTTCCTGTATCATTTTTTAATATTAAAATAAATTTTTAATATTAATTAAGATCGGTTTTTTGGAATTTACCTTCCTGCTTTTTTCCCTTGGATTGAAGTATCTGAATTAAATATATATATATATATTTATATAAGTTTTTAACGGTACGAAAAGTTTTATGGTGGTAAATGCAAGAAATCTTTTACTAAAGGCCATGATAAATTTTAAAACAAAAAATACCAGTCGACCTGTTTCGTCCCCTCTCGTCAGAACTGTAAATGGGGAAACAAATTATGAAAAGAAGGTATTTCGCGGATGACGTGAATGAATGAACAGTGGGGGTAATAAGAAAACTTATAACATCTAAAGATGCTAGAGACACAGTAAAGCAAACCCAAGCAAACAATCTCTTTGTTTACTAAGAGAGGGTCGCCTGCACCTAGTGAACTGCGTCTCCAACACCTTCAGATGCAATAACGAGTGTGCTCTGGCCAAAACAGAGAACCAGTTTACACAAAGATCCATAGCACAAGTCGGATTATTTATCAAGTGATCCGCTATAGAAGACCCGTATGTATTTCGAATGGTATCACCAGGCGAAAAAAGTTTTGTTAAGTATTTTAGTAGGTACATGCTTTTTTATCCTGATATATAAACGTTGCGCCGTTCTACTTATGTAGTCGAGTCCACAACTACACTTAAAATAATAAATAATAAAATTAATATGGTGGGGTGGGGTACGCGTAGATGAAAAGACAGACTTTGTTTTAAAAACAACAAGCATGATAGCTTCATAATAACACTCACCTGAACTAGATGAAATTGGCTTAGCGAAGGACTCACTAATTCTACCCAACCACGGTACTAGGTTGATAGACCGGACATTTACTAAACGTTGCTGGTTTAATTCTATTAAACCAGGCAGTCTTACCCCAAATAACCGATTGAACAATGTCTAACGGATAACCATTGTTCACAAGGATACTAGTTAAATAATTAATTTCCTCTTTCAAGGTCCTATCCGAACAAATCATTAACGCCCTGTGGGTCAAAGTTCTAACCAAATTAATATTTTGTTGTTTAGGACAAAAAGAATTCCAACGAGTATAGAGACCCGTAGACTTTCTACAAACTGAAGTAATGAAAAAGAAAGGTGTTCTATGACCAAGAACATCTAAGAAGGGCATTGAACCATTGACCTCCTTGTCTACAGCAAATTTACGGGCAGGATGAACACCGTTGAGGAGGCAGAAAAATTGATAAACTTCCGATTCATGGTTAATCACACAAAATGTGTCATCCACATAACGAAAGTAAACCGTGGGTCAGGAAGAACCTAAAAAACGGCTTTCCTCGTAAAATCCCACAAAAATATTTGCCAAAACAGGATACAAAGGGGAACCCATTGCTGCACCATCAATCTGAAGATACATGATATTATCAAAACTAAAATCGACAGGAATGGCGGCAAATTTCATGAGTTCAATAAAAACATCTTCAGGTATAGTCGGAGGAGTTAAATTACTACGATATAGCAAATGGTAAAAAGTATCGATAGTCCTCGATAAAGGAACACGAGTGAGGACGCTGCAGATGTCAAACGAACACATAAATCCATCAGTGGCCTCACAATTCCGAATGAATTGGGAAAAAGTAAAACAATCTTTAATACAAAAGGAACTATAATGCTGCAAAACTGGTTGCAACATTGCAGCCAGTCACTTTGCGACTTATGTTGAGAAGACCTAATCATAGAAAGTATGGGTCTCAACGGGACACCCTCCTTATAAATCTTGGATAATCCATAAAGACGGGGACGAATAGAGCCAGACGGTCTCAATTCCGCAGCCATTTTGAAGGAAAGAGCACCACTTTTACCCATTTGACAAGACGTTTCTAAAATCGAATTTCAGAAGTCAGTGTGGAATCATGAATGTCAATGGAACCAAGACGTTGAAACTTGGAAGGGTCATTAAGTATATTTAACATTTTATTAATGTAGTCTTGGCGGTCCATGAGGACAACGCCAGATCCGATATCCGATTTTGTAATAACCAAGGAGTAGTTATTCTTAAGAGACCTAATGACGCTGTGGTGTTCACTTCTTCATTTCGATTCTGAGAAAGAAATTGAACTGGCATAAGAATGAGTCAAATCTTTCAATTTATCTCAAAAGTCGCTAGATTTATTGCTAGACACAGGTTGAACTTCGAGAGTTGAGCATAATATACCTCAAATTCAGAAGAAAATTGTTCCCTCAATAGAGGAAAAAGGAATGCTAAAATTTAGGACATGGGCCAAGAGAGCAAGCTCAATCTCTGAAAGAGAACGAAAGGACAAATTAACTACATTTTTTGCAGCATTTGCTTCAACCATACAGCTAAACCTCTTGGAGAGTATATGTTTTAATTTATTCTGGAAACTGCTAACCGTCTTAGAACAACAGTGTAAAGATGTTTTATCCCCACCAACACCATATTAATTTTGTTATTTATTATCTTAAATGTAGTTGTGGACTCGAATTCATAGGTATAACGACGTAACGTTTAGATGTCAGGATAAAACAGCATGTACCTGCTAAAATATTTAAGAAAAATCTTTTGTCTGGTGATAACTTTCAAAATACATCCGAGTCTTCTATAGCGGCTCACTTGATAAATAGTTCGACATGTGCTATGAATTTTAGTGTAAACTAGTTCTCTGTTTTGGTCAGAGCACAATCGTTATGCCATCTGAAGTTGTTGAAGACGTTGTTCATCAGATCCAGGCGACCCTCTCTTTGTAAACAAAGAGATTGTTTGCTTGAACTTGCTTTACTGTGTCTCTAGCATCTTTAGATGTTATAACTTTTATTATTTTTCCCCTGCCCATACATTCACGCGATCCGCGACAGACTCTCTATTATTAAACAGTAAATTATAAATAACCACTGGCCTAAATGTTCGAGAAATCTTGTTTGGAAAATATCTATCTTCCAGCAGGATTCGAACCTGCATACCCCTATATACCGGGAAGACGCCGTTATTAGATGTGACTTACCTTATCATTAGATCACAGAATATATCATGGTAGACAAAGTTTGAATTAAGCCTTAAATACATATTCTCCTGATTTCTTTTAGAACATCTATCTCTGCTCGCGAAAAAACTCAACCGAAGACATTGTCACGAAATTAGTATTAGCCGACATATCTATTTAAATTTATTTGTTTGAACATAATTTTTAATGGATGCTAGTATTTGAGTGTAAAGTTTTTTAGTTTTTGTTTTGGTTGTTTATTTTTCTATAATTAAACTGTATATTTTAAATATCTCCAGGAATAAATGTTCAAGAAATCTTGTTTGAAATATAAGTATCTTCTGGCATGATTCGATAGATGCCAATTTCGTAAATTTCCGTATAATATATATATATATATATATATATATAAGAGAGTGCAAGACTGTAGGTAGAGAAGGCAAATAATGATCAAAAGAATTTTAAAAAGAAAGACTAGAACAAATATGTGACGTGTCAAGAGTTGGCAGAGATTGTTCTCTTGCGCGTGATTTTGCTTCGATGTCACGATACACGAGTAGATCGTGTTGAAATCATATTTTGGTGGAATAGAAGTTTTCAAGAAAAGAAAGAAAATGAGTTGCATGAAAAAACGAAAAAGAAAGTCATGTCAGAAAAAATGAAAAAAATGAAAAAAAGAAAACGCCAAAAAAGAATGAAAGAAAGAAGGAAAGAAAGAAAGAAAGAAAGAAAGAAAAATGTAAGAAATAATTTAAAAACTTAGAAAAAAGAAGACTACAGTAACAGAAGAAAGAAAGATTGACAGTGTTACAGAAAGAGAGGAAAAAAGAAAACAGGCAAAATAAAGGAAAGAAAAGAAAAATAATTGTAAGAAATAAAGAAGAAACAAGGAAAAAAAAATGAAATGAAATAAAAAAATTTGAAAGAAAGAAATCGCCAGAAATACAAGAAGGAAAGAAATAAAAATCGAAAGAAAGAAGCAAAATGCACGAAATAAAAAAATGAATGAAAAACGAATGAAAATAAAAAAGAAAAACGTAAGAACGGAAGAATGAATGAAAACAAAAGAAAGAAAAAACGTAAGAAAGAAAGCTTGAAAGAAGAAAGAGAAATTGAGAAAGAAAAAGCAATAGTTGGAATGAAGTATCATATAAATTAAGAGTGTGAAAATAAGACAGAAAGAAAAAAGAGGAAAACGAAAGCGTTGTACGAAAAGAAAAAAAAGAAAAGAAAAATAGCAAGAAAGAAAGAAAATTGTTTATCTAAAAATGTATTTTGTATTTCATGTGCGCTACTATTATTATGTGTGTGTGTGTGTGTGTGTCAGATTACATAAACTGCAAAAATTGTGTCTGCTTATTTTTAACTAGCAGTATAGTCCAGCGTTACTAGGGTGTAATGAAAGCTTTAAAACTAATCCATGGTCCTGGAGCTGAGACTCTTTGGACGTTGGCACGAAAGACTAAAAAGCAATAGTTGTTTCCAGTTAAAGAAAAACCGTAGACTGAAAGAAAAATGAATGGATGTAAGTCAAATTTTGATTTCCTGGTATCGATATCGATATCAAATAAGTTTTTTTCGTCGTAAACTGAATTTTGAAGGCTAAATAAGTCCTCTGAGTAAATGGTATCATGGCTGAGACTAAGAACTACAATTATACCTACTTAGAGCCAAACTCGAAGCAAAAACTAAAATAAAATGGGCTGAAAAAATACAGACATACAGGAAGATAAACAGACACACATAAAAACATCTTGCCTTTTATATATATATATATTATCGATTTTCTGCACTATTGTAAGAACTGCAACCTTGAAACTTCTGAATATCGTTTCTTATGTCTTTGACTATGAGTGCATCAAATTTGATAAAAATTGGTCCACTCCTTCTATGACACGATTTTTTCAATTTTTTCGATATTTATCGGGGGTACCTCGACACAAAACCTAGCTAAGAACACTCGCAGACGCTTATAGTACAACTGTGTAAATTTTCAAGAAAATCGGTTCAGCCGATTCGGAGTCTGTAGGTATTGGACTCACACACAGACACAGACACACACACACATACTCCCAGAGACAAAGTTCCATTTATAAATAAGTGTAGATAAAATTCGTCCGTACTCACGGATAATATTTCGTGCATTATAATTGAAAGATGTTATAAATGAGTTGTAACCTCGACATTTCTCAATGTTCCCAAGTACTTTCAATCTCCTTCCGAGATCATCTTCAGGGACGTGAGTTATGGTAACAAAATATAACCGCTAAACTACGTTGCTACAAATTACTGTATTTTTTTTTTTTTTTTTTGCTACAAATATAAGGTTTGACAAATTGCTTAGCGTTCATTAGAACGTGAAAATTATCCGAAATGGAATTTTTTATATGTTATAATGTCATGGACATATAGTGTTAAAGCATGAAAAAATTGTTCTTTTACAAACATTTTAAAACATTATCATAGTATTCATAGCTGATTCTATTAATTGACGGTTTAAGTTTTTAATGAATATTGCTAGTTTGTTTTTGTTGTTCTCTTGGTGTAGGATAGTTGAGTTATCGATCATTTTTTTATATTGTGAATGTAGACAGAAATGTTGTTGTAGATATCTAGAAATGGACGAATAATCAGACAAGTGCAATGGAAGACGTCTAGTTAATGTAGTTGTTGTAAATCCAACATATATGTTTGCTTTCTTTTTTTTTTTTGTTGGAGATACATTCTCCAAAGGGACATTTGAATTTATATATAATGTTGGTTTTGCGTAACACATCTAACATCTTTCAATTATGATACACGAAAGATTATCCATGAATATAAACGGATTTTTATAAATAAGCAGACACAATGTTTGCAATTTATTTAATCTGACATGTCTAAAAGAAAATTTGCTGCCCAAATACACAATTTATATATATATATATATATA
>JBBBDQ010029598.1:22500-101202 GCA_037127315.1 Ascarosepion bandense | reverse complement strand
GGGTAAACGAATAACGATTATTCTAACTGCTATTAAGAAAGTGTATACCCATTACATTTGGACTTATATATATATATATATATATATATATATATACTGTTAAATATGTCATTTTGGGTAACTATTGCCGTTGCCTAGCGGAGTTTTATGTCAACACAAAATAAAATCCTCGGTGATGGTGGATGTTATTGTATTACTGTCTAAATAACCTCTCTGAAGATGGCTCATGTAAGCCGAAAGCTTAGAAGCAAATTAATAAAAAATATCCAAATGTTGGAGAATTTTTGTCTTTATTTTCAACTGAAATTAAAGCCAAAATACGACGTTTAGAACGGCTCATGATTAAACATAATAGACATTCATTGTCTCTTATATTTAACAGTATATGTTTCGAAAATTATTTGCTGCCTCGATACACTATATATATATATATATATATATATATATATATATATATACGGTAATATTTTCATTAAAAGTTTATAATGAAACCATAGTTAACACACGAGCCGTTGTGCTTCGGTACTATCATATTAGCACCTCGTCAGGCAGTGAAATATTTTTGTATTAGGAATCATTATATATAGAAGTTTAAAAACGACACAATTTTTACCATATCCAGATAATTAAGGGGATATTTTCGGAGGGTTTGTCTCAGTAAACCAATAGAATGTCAGGCCATGAGGGATAGAAGAAATTTGATTGTAAGGGTAAAGTAGGAAAATGGAAATGACTTGAGAACGAAATGTTTTCTATGCCAGTGATGAAATAAATTGAATGATGCATATGTAGCATGTAGCAAGTCTGAAAATTTATCGAGTATCATCGTGAAACGGTTACAGGATTTTCTTTAAGTTATTTTTCCCTTAAAGTAGTGACCAAGAAACAAAGACGGGAAAGTTGTAGTTGACTTAGTGGGTGATCTATCCATTAAGCCGAAACAAATTAGTTATCAGAAGATGGGAGAATCAATCAATATATGGTCAGGGATAGATTATAGATGTCTAGTTATATTATATTAGGAAAAATTAACTATACTTTAGGTTATATTTTAGACGATGATAAGAGATGGAAGTTACTTCATTACGTTTATTGAGTAAGTTTAGTTTTGGTAATTTGATAATTTGCAATTTTTCCTGTAAACGTAGAAAACATTTTTTTTTAATCATTTCACCCCGAGCAAGGCGGAAATGCCACTGATGTGCAGGAGGCTACATAAATGTAAAAAGATTAATTAGAAAACAGTGAGGAGTACATACTAGTTAGAAAGGAACAATAGAAAGATGAGAAAGCAGGTGCGATGACAGATACATAGGTGGAGAGAAAGCGAAGGTTATACGGGGGTGGAGAGAGAGAGCTAGAGTCCAGTGGTTAGTAGATGAGTATTGACTTTGCATTTAAATTTCTGGAGGTTGTAGCCGTCAGGAAAGCAAGAATACGGGAGTGAGTTCCACAGGCGGGAAGTGCGAGAGAAGAAGCTGAAGGAGTAGAATTGTCGTCTGCATTTGGCTAACCTGACTGTGAATGGGTGGGACCCAGTTGCCAGTCCGGTTGTACGAGTAAACACCTGTTGAGGAGGCACCAGTGACTTAAGTTCGTTGAAGCAGAAGCCATGAAAGTAGCTCATATAAAGATTTACAAGTTCTGTTTATTTTTAATATCTTATTTTTTACGGTAGGGGTTTATTGGCATCATTTAATTGTCAATAATAACGATACTAATTGAATAAACAATAACCTTTTTATGCGAGAGATTTATAAACATTATGATTAGTCTGTACAACAGTAACCTTACATAAATTTCAACCCAAGCAAGGTGACAATGTCACTAAGACGCAGGAGGTTACAAGCGATTAAAGAGAAGGGGAAGAATTTTATTTCTTGTCTCTTATTATAAATTCATTTTGTTTTTTTTTTCTTATCTTTGCTAAACGCTGCCATTCATGTACTCACTCACGTTAGGCAGGTTATGCGCTGTTTCCCTCTGTTTCTCTTGTCTTCAATTTGTCATGTGGGTATCAAATTTTCCAAGCCTTCTTACTTTATTAAATACCCTAGAAATTTCAAATACGTTTTTCTAAAGTATGCGTCCTTTTTATATCTATTTTCTCTAAGAAGTTGTCGTTGATTGCATGTCGGGTCCATAGTATTCCCAGTATTCTTCTGTAGAACCACATTTCTGTTCTTTCAAGTTTCTTCTCTATCTATGACAAGATTAACAAAAACTGACTGACATATATGAGGAATGATATTACGCAAAATTTAAGTACTCTTTTTTTTGTTTCTAACGAAATTTTTGTTTCTTGATACTTTGCTTAGCTTTTGAAAGGCAGCTTTTACTTTCTCAATGCGCATTCAGGTTTCAGTGTCCCACAGTCTGCCCTGTATTAAAAGACTTCCGATATATTTAAATTGTACATGTTTGATTTTGATATCTTCAATTTGTATTTTGCATTTTGAATTTGTTACTTTTGCTAACAACCACACATTCTGTCAACTTGCTGTTGATATTTAATCTTTCATTGTTGCGTTTAATAACTTCTGTAGAAGTTCTTATAGTTTCTTTCTTGTGTCTGCTATCAATAAAGTGTTATCAGCACATCTTGTGTTGTTTAGTTTGTGGTCCCCGATAATGAATTCTGGTCGGATTTCTCATTCTGTCTGAATCGCCTGTATGAGTTGAACAAATGCACTGAAAAGACATAAATTTGTCCTAAACCTTTTTCTATTTTTCTTAATATTTGATAAATTCATTTTTTATCCGTATGCAGGTGGGTTACTTCTACTGTAGTTTCTGGGTTCTGAGAAGTGTTTTTAACAGACAACGAAAAAAGTAAGACAGAAATCAGAAAACGCATTAGGGTAGCAAAAAGTGCCAAAAGGCTAATCAATGTAGTACGAAACAGAAATAGTTTGTTTTGAATAAAGAAAAGAGTCCCAAACTACCAAGTAATATTAATTCTTCTATATGACTGTGAATGTTGGATAGTTACTTCGGCGGTGAAGAAGAGACAAGAGGCAAGGAAGATGTGGTGCGGCCGAATGATTCTGAGAATACTGTGGACAGAACCTGCTAGCAATGAGAAAGATTTAAGCAAAATGGAAACAAAATGGCAATTCCACTTAGAATCAGGAAAAAGCAGTTTAAATTTTGATGACACATTATGAGGATAAAATTCAACACGAAAAAAACAGTGAAGTCAATTGGTGTAAATATAAACACCAGGTTATCTCCCTTGTGAGCTTAAGTAAATGGATGGCAGAAAAAAAGTACGAGGATAGTAATTAAAAAACGAAAGAAAAACACAATAGAAAAAGATGTACAATGAATAGGAAGTTGTGGAGAATAATGATCACGCACATCTTATAGAAATATGGCACATAAAAGTATCCTAAGCGGTGTTATATTTGCAAATCAAGAAATTCAAAGAATGAAAATAGTAATATTTATTTCGATGGTCAAATTGTTGAATCATACTTGTTTATATTCTGTAAATATTGCAATATGTATGTACTGCTTGGTGTCGTTTTGAAGATTTTTTAAAATTAAAGTTTCACGTGGTGTGCGTATATATATATAATCTGTAAAACCTCTTTCAGTTTCTGTTTATTTTATGCAGATATTCCAATCAGATTTTAATAAGTGTGTGTGCTGCATTTGTTTGTATGCGTTAATTTAATTAAATTAATTATATTTAATTTGATTAAATAAAAATATTCGCTATTTTTGATTTTGAGGTGATGGTAGCAACTTTATAAAAAAAAAACAAAAACAAAAAAAACATGGAGATTTTTTAAAAACATGTTTTCATATAAAATCACGAATATTAACCCACTGAAGTCCAAGCAAGATAACATTTCCTTACATTTTACCGCTTCAGTACTCAAAACCGTTTATGTGCTTATATATATATATATATATATATATATATATATATATATATATATATATATATATACCTGGGTCTACTTTTTGTAATATGAAGCTTAGGAAATGTATGCTGTCTCTGATTTAGCTTTTTTTATTTTTGTGGTGTATGGTTGTAACATTTTATCTGTTAGTTTGCTCAGTCTATTGTTGGGCAAGCAGGCTCAGCTACAATGAGTCTGAATTTAACATCATTAAAATTTGGGGTGTGAATATATTCCGATTTTTGTTCCTGGATAGTTGCTTTAATTGTGCTTGATTTGCGTATCTTTGTAAGTCCGTAAACATTGCTGGTTTTCGAAACAAAGTCTGTAAAAACGTCTTCTTTTTCGTTAGTATTCTACTGTGTGTAAGGCAGAGATTTTTATTTTTGATGCGATGTTTTCATTTATATTATAGTGTATTAATCTGTAATTTATTTCTCTCCAAGCATATCTTGAATATTTGTTTTGTAGTAAGTTTTATCCATAATGACTACAAATTTTTCTGGCTAACGAAAGGTGACTGACTCCTAAAACGGAAGTGTGAAAACAAATAAAAAACAACTAACAAACACGCACGGATATGAAATGTCTAACCTGCTCACCGACTACTTATCCATATATACGCACACGATATTTTGGTTATCAGAAAAACAAACGGATCTCGGTATGTAAAGTCACAAGTTTATTTGCCTGAAGAGTGTAGCGACACAAAGAAACGTTATGGACACTTAGAATATCATACAAAAAGCAAGTGATAATAATAAAAACAACAATAAATCTACACTTTAAACAAAACGTTCACGGCTTCTAGCACTTTTTGCTACTATACCAATTTCTGTCGTTGGAACAACTCCTATTTTTATTTTTAATATATATATATATAGTTTTATGGTATGCTATATCATTGATCGTTGAGGAAAACACTCAGCCGCGGAAGTATGTTTTGTGCTTAAATGTCATCTTCGGACCATGAAAATGTGAGTGTGTGTATTTAGACAGTAATAATTCTTTCAAAGTTGAAAAATATCAACGTTCTGTCTGTATAATTTGTAAAGAATATTTTTCAAATTACTTAATTGTTTCATGCTATTGTTTTTTTTCCGCTGTGTACTTTCGATTGTTGCCAGCGTACACCAGCTTAAGCAAAGAGACCAGCCAGAAGAGTTGCAAAGGATTCTGAATTCATCTAGAGGACGTGGTTGAAGCCATCATGGTGATTGCAGTCTAGGAACTTCAGTGACCAGATATAAGGGTGTGTTGTCACATAAATTAGCTGACAGCCATGACTGGCTTCTTGTTTGTGTGGCATAATGTGGAGTCCTGTTGTTCGAAATAGAGTCATCCAGCAGTTATTCTCTAGACTCAGAGTAGCACTATCTCCTCTAGGACTTTGTGTTAGTCTACGACCCACACGAACAAATTCGGTAGTTCTTTTCTTATCAGAACGATTAGGGTGAGTTTTACGACCTGCGGTATCCTTATAATTACCACTATACTCATCCAACTCTTTCCGAATCGTTCGCACTGTCCTCAGAATGACACTCAAACACTCAGAAATGTTCGTATCGGGGCTTCCGACACAAATGCCAAGTACTACCGCATGCTGTTTACAAATATCTGGTGAAGTAAATTGAGTCATGGTGCTCTTTTTTGTCATAGACGCTCCACAACTGACCCTACTATACTGTGAAGCCGATAAAATAAAAAAGAAACAATACGCATGCGCGAAATTAAAAATGTAAAATGGCAACAATTTACCCATTATGCCCTGTAAAAAAGGCAACGGTGAGGAAGAAATATAACAAACATTAATTATTGTTTATATCAAAACGTTAACGATAAAGAGACGCTTAGTTCTTAAATTTAAATTTTAATTTTTAATTATATCGCACTAGCAGTATAGTCCGGCGTTGCTCGGGTGTAATGAAAGCTTTTAAACAAATCCATGGTCCTGGAGCTCAGACTCTTTGGACGTTGGCACGAAAGACTAAAAAGCAAGAGTTGTTTCCAGTTAATTCGAAACCGTAGACTGAAAGAAAAATGAATGGATGTAAGTCAAATTTTGATTTCCTGGTATCGATATCAAATAAGTTTTTTTTGGTCATAAACTGAATTTTGAAGGCTAAATAAGTCCTCTGAGTAAATGGTATCATGGCTGAGATTAAGAACTACAATTATACCTACTTATACCTACTTAGAACCAAACCTGAAGCGAAAACTAAAATAAAAAGGCTGAAAAAATACAAACATACAGGCAAATAAACAGACACACACACAAACATCTTGCCTTTTAAATATATATATTATCGATTTTCTGCACTATTGTAAGAACTGCAACCTTGTAACTTCTGAATATCGTTTGTTATGTCTTTGTCTATGAGTGTATGAAATTTGATTAAAATCGGACCACTTCTTCTATAACCCGATTTTTTCGAATATCGATTTTCGAGATTTATCGGAGGTACCTCGACACAAAACCTAGCTAAGAACACTCGCAGACGCTTATAGTACAACTGTGTAAATTTTGAAGAAAATCGGTTCAACCGTTTCGAATTCTATAGGTAACGGACGCGCGCGCGCACACACACACACACACACACACACACAAAGTTCCATTTATGAAATAAGTTTAGATAATAATTCCAGCAATAAAATCGTTATTAGTCTGAAGAATTTCTTTTTCTTCAGAAAGCGAAACGATAAAAAGGTTTTATCCATTTTGTTATTCACTTGTCATTTATTTTAACATATGTGGTAATGCCGATGAAGGCTAATTGCATACACGTAATATTCGGCATTCACTGATCGACTCACTCAGGTAGTAAGGAAGATATTGCATGAAACATTTACTTATTTTCTTAGTGTAAATTCATTTATTCCTTCATAAAATGTTTTTTAAACAATGAATTATTTCGTTGTTTCATGTGATCCTTGTCCATTGCATTTATTTTATTTTATTCAATGACATGAGGCACCTGCTTCCCCGATGGCTACAACCTCCAGGAGTTTAAATGTAAGGTCAATAGACACCTCCTAACAAATTAACTCACACCCACTGTCTCCAACTCTCTCCCAATGTACATCCTAAGTCGTCTATCACCCTCCTTCTGACATTTCCTATACCCAATCCCTCTATGTAACCCCCTGCGCTATAGTGGCAGTGGAATGCCTTGCTTGGGGTGATACGATTAAAAAAAAATGAATTCCTCAAGGAGAGATCCACCTGATAATATCGGCCAAGAGGAGGTAATACCAGCATGCTATGTTTGAAAGTGTCTGAAAGGTTTACCTCACAAATTGACCCATCGGCTAGATGAAACCTTTGAACGTCGTTGATGTTTTTGATTGTACTAAATCACAAGTCATATTAAGTGAGTGTTTGAACGTACTCGGCACGTAATATTATGCACCCACTTCCACAAACTGTAACTGAGGTCCACACAGTCTGGTTACAGGGTGTCTTTACCGGTGTTAAACAAACAGAAATGTGCCCAGGACGGCGCCAGGAACAGAAATTATCTAGCCCCTAGCAGTATTTAGAGCAGCCAGTCATTACGTATTGTCTGTTTAACAAGTCTTGAGCAAAATTACTTGCATGATTTTGTTTATCAAGCCGCAGAGAAATATGGATAGTAAACGACATATTGTTGGATTCAGTTGATTTTGTTTAACGGCATATCAATCTCTATGGGTGATTTAATGCCAAAATTTAAATATTTTGAACAAAATTTGATGCCATCTATAGATATGTTGTTAATAATTTTATGCTTTCAGAGTAACCATATGTTTCATAGGTATACAGTAAGTACATGATCTGTTGAAGCCATTATATGTGTTGGTATAAACCTGTTTCTTTAACGTAGAATATAATGCTGACGGTATTTTCAAATAGTAAATGACTCGATTGTTTATTTTTGAAAAAAAATCTATTCAGTCGACTTTACAAACCGTTACATGTTTGTAGTTTCCGAAACTACCTAGACGAAAACTAATATTTTTTAGTTTCACTGTTTGTTTTACACTCCTTTATGCTGATAGTTTAGATTGGAGGATTAGATTTCTCCATATGAATAAATGTTCTACATTTCCACGTGAAATTCCTATAAATCAACTGCAGATGATATCACTTGTCATTTTCTCGAATATAATTATGCAAAAATTTTAGAATCAAAGACTTGTATAAAGTTATTGCTTTACGAAAGCCGCACCAAACGTTGTAAGCCTCACATAGAAAGAAGGGCGATAACTTCACATTTTTGATGTGGTAACACACTTATAGGTATCTCTAGTCGGATCGATAACAAAACAGCATAGTATGAATAAAAAAAGATCCAAAACTTAATAAAACCAACTTTTTCCTTCATAATGTTTATATTAATATTAAGAGGAAAGATCAAAGTAAATTTTAATAATTTTAAAATTTTTTTACTCCCTTTTAACATTTTCGAAATTTTGTCAGAATGTTTTGTTTTGATATGAGTTAGCGGCTAGAAATGTTACTACTGTTTTACAATGGAAACGTATCATTGCATTTGCCACCTATTTTAGGTTACAAACACATTAATTTGGAAATTCTTGCAAAAATCAAATAATTGTCGGATTTTAATGAAACCTTCAGTACTCATTCATAAATGAATGAAATTATTTTTGAAAATATTATTTTTGAAACCCTTGATAAAGATATATTTTATTTTACCTCTGTTACCACTCACTTCACGTAAATACATGAAATCTTAATAAAATTTACGCTGATAGTTAACTATTGTTTTATTAGTTCAACGAAGGACTCATTGGGGAATATAAATCACCTATTCTTTTTATCTTAAGTTTGCAATCACTATTCGAAAACCTCCGATGATTAAAATAAAAAATGCAATAATTTAATATGATAATCTTTTAATTACTAGAATAAATAATAACTTTTGAGGACATTATACTCTTTAACATAAAATAACTTAGTTTGGTTATTTTTATTTCATTCTTTCTTACTAAATTAAAATTATTTTAAAAGAAATTAAAATGTTTAATTTTTTTTATTCAGAAAGCATATTCAAATGCCTGGCTATAAGTCTAAACTAAAATTCTATTAAATATTATATAATTGCTGAAACTATTTAATTAAATTTCAAATTTTACTATTTAGTTACCCCCCCCCCCCCAAAAAAAAAAGAAAATAAATTAAAAGTTTATGTTTTTTTAGCCCGTATGGTCGCAATACTTTCTGTTCTTGACAACTTCCGGTTCTCATAAAACTTTCGACACCTTCATTTCGTAATCGTAGTTAAAAAGTTTTTTTTATTGTAAATTTCTGGCAGTAAGGAATTATTACTTGATTGAATTCAGATAAAGGTAAATTGACTTAAATGACGTGTCAGCGAGGTATATTTTATTTTTGCAAGATTTTCAAAACAGAAATTTGGCTACTGTTTACGTAATGTGTCAATCAATCAAAATGGTGGGAAATTTAAATTTAATTTTTCCAATTAAAAAAAAATAGATTAAAATCAATATAATTTTGGTTTAAAATACACTAGTGTATTTTTCTTTCTGGAATTAAAATTTAATCTCTTGGCTTTCAATTAAAGGTAATTTTAAAGCTTGAAGATAACTTATTTCTTTTTAAAATTAAAATTTAAATTTAGGTATCAAAAACGGACAATACAATCTCTTAATACAATACAAAAACGGACAATACAACCTCTTATAAACTAGGTAAACTAATTCAGATTATTGTCTTAATTTTTGCGCACATGAGGCCTATACGAACGTGAGATGTAGGCGACAAATCTAAAAATGGACAAAATGTATCTGAAAAAGAAAGGTATGGCACCAAAGAAAATCCTCGAGGACATGGTACAGGCACTTACTGAGGATTTCCTTTCCTATGAAACTGTGAAGAAGTGGGCTGTGGGTTTTAAGCGGGGCAGGGACAGCACAGAAAAAGACCTTCGGTCAGGTCGTCTAAAAACCTCAACCACTGATGAACAAATTGATGCCATTCACCGTCAGATTTTGGATGTCAGACGTTTCACTATCCAATAATACCATATGCATGTGTTCTTATTCGGTCTATACTGTTTTATAGAGATGAGCATTAGTATTTTACAGTTTAAATTGCTAGATGTGATCGTAAGTTCAATGCTAACATTTTCTTTACTGGCTTTTTTTTGTGGAACTCTCTAATGGGTTTCCAAATAATTTAATCCTGAAAATTTTAAATACAACGTAAATCGTTATATGCTTTCTTATTAATTCATATTTCATTATTGCCCTCTCTACATGATAAACTTCTCTCCGATTCTTTCACACTGTGTAATAAATTAATTCTTAGTGACTTTCTTGTTTCTACTTAAACAGTATATAGGCCGTCGAAAAGTTCTCAGCCTCACGTATAAAAAAGATCCATAGCTGAACATTTTTATTGTAACATTACACAATCACTTATGAAACTATATCATACAAATTTAGATTTCTATATAGTTTCTGTAAAGAGGAGGCACATACAAACGTGAGGAGTGTGCAACAAATATAAAAATAGACAAAACGAAGGCCCGAGCAGTCGTAAAATATCTGAAATATAATGGTATAAAACTCAAAGAGATCCATGAAATTATGGTACAGACCTTTGATGAGGATTCAGGTTCTTATGCAACTGTTAAAAAAAAAAAAAGAAAAAAAGCCGGTCATGAACAGCACAGAAAATGACGCTCGGTCAAATCGTCCAAACAACTCAACCACTGAACAGATTGGTGCCATTAACTATCTGATTTTGAATGACAAATTAATTCTTGTTTATTCAATGCTATTTTAACTGAGATCATAGGAATGAGCAAGCTGTCAGCAATATGAGTCAGAGGTAAGCTGACACCAGAGCAGAAACAGAAAAAGGATAACATTTCCAGGAGACTTCTGATTCGGTTCCAGGCTGATCCTGACAATTTTCACTGCAGTCTAGTAACTCAAGATAAAATCTGGGTTCACCACTTCGAACGTGAATCAAAGATTCATGGTAAGCATTGAGAACACTTTATTTCTACTCCATCGAATTTGTTTAACCAGGTGGCATCGTTTAGAAAGATGATAGCTTTTGTTTTGGAATTATGAAGACGTAATCATGAGATGCTAATTTAAAAAAGTGAAAAAACTATTACTGAAAAATACTATGCATCAGAATTAAGACAATTGATGAAAGCAATCAAGTACAAAACGCAGATGGAAGCTGGAGGAACGTGCGCTCTTTTTCCAGAATAACGCGCCTGTTCCCGCTGCTCAGCTTGCAGTAGCTCACGCAGCCTTACTGAGGCTACTTGATCACTACACGATCCGCTTACTTACCAGACTTTTACACCTTTGTGTAGATTAATTGAAACAACTGTTTCAGTTTACTTTTTTTCAATATACGATCAGTTTTAGACCCACTGGAGTGACAGGGCGAAATTAATTTGTTTTTTTTTATCAAATTTAGCCATTTGCAGTGGTGTCTATGATAAAATTCGTTTGATCTTGAAAAATATTCGTGATTTCATCAGATTTTTATCCCGCCCAGACACTAGTGTCTCGATTGTCAATTAGTTGTCTTATGGCCATTGTCTATGATGGAGTAAGCGCACGAAAGTTTGACCCTGAGCGATCACACTGCTATGCATTATAGAAAAATCGCGAATATTGTTGATGTCAGCTAATCAAATCGTCAAAACGAAGAAACAAAAAACGTAAAGGAAAATGTGGTCGGAAGAGAAAAAAACGCAACTTGAAAAGATGACGTATACGTGCTCAGGGAAAATATTAAAAAGACTTCAAAACTTAAGAATCGACGGACAAGGTGCGTTGATGTCAAGGGGAACTATATTGAAAAATAATGTGAACTGCCTGGGTTCTTAACTTTTTATAAGTGAGGCTTAGGATTTTTTGAACGACATTCATACATAGATACACTATCTTAAAATGTTTCCCTGTTTTACCTTTTAATCATTATTTCTTAAATCTGAGAGGTTTTCTTTTCTAATTCCAAGCTAGTAGGTTTTTGAAGGAGGTAGTAATAGCTTAACGAGTGAAGACTGTGTCACTTCGTTTAAACGAGACAACGACAATGCAGTCTCTCAGTAAAGAAGGCGGAAAGAAAGAAAACTTATGACAATAACGATGGTTGCCTTGTAATTCCATACTTGGGCAGTTTAATTTCTTGCTTTGTTTAGAAAATCAAGATTGCACTCTATGTAAAACTTGATGTGATATGTACTGATACCAAAGACTGGATTAATAGATTTTACTATTTCACGAGTGTTAAATATTGCCTGAAAAATGTACAGAAATAGCTAATTTCCGTAAGTTTTTTCTTACAAACTTACTTAAAAAATTTACTATTTCAAGAATAAATCCAAATAAATTTAGTATTTGTTGTATTAAATACATTGAATGGAAAATAAATTAAAATCAGAATTCTAATTATGAATCACCACGAGTAAAATATACAGTTTTTACTGTATTCGATAAGTAAAAATTGTGAAAACAAATTATAAAATGTTACTGAATAAATAAGATTTTTAGATCATTCGTTAGATCATAAACATTCTCGAGAAAAACATTGTATCGTATGGTATTTAGCGGTGGTTTCGTTTATGATGATATAACCAAATCGATCGGCTTGATGAGAGTGGAGTATCGCTTCTTATGAGTTTGCTTAGCTGGCTTAAAATGTCTCGTCAATGAGGAGTTATTCAAAATGCCATCTAGGTTGGCAAAAGTCTTCAGCGTTATTGGCTATTTCGTTAGTATGCGTCAAATTTGGTGAAATGATAAGTCCATTGAATATGTCTTCTTTCACTATCCGGTCAAAAATCCGCAGTGTGAACTTATTAAAAGCTGCATCATTAGCATCCTAAATGAACAATACTTTTTTGTCTTGGGAGCCAGTTTCATTTGTAACAATGGGAGCTCATTTTTGGAAACTTTACTGAAAAGTGTATGAATGTTACTTGTTTTTTAAGTGAGATTAAGATTTGACTAGTTGAAGAACTCGTTTTGTTTTTGAGGAAAACTCAGTTGGGTTAGAAAAGGAGCATATTTGTGTCCATTGCTTTAAAAAAATTAACTTAGGTTGGTAATACATGGTAATTTGTCCCTAACGTTTCTTTTTTTTTAATTTCTCCTCCCTTTACTTGTTAATCAACAAAAGTCCAATTCTCAGGAGTTGTGTTAACATTTCGTTTTGATTTTTTATGTTCCCATGTTTTCGCCCAATTGGCATGGTTTACTTCCCGTTCTTAGATTTGAACAAATATGTTATTGTATATATTTGTCACTTCAAACAACAGTGGACTTTAAAAATGTAAATAAATTGTTTTTATACCACATTCCACTTTTTGTAATTAATCATTACCTCTAAGCAAGTTGATAATGCCACTAGAGACACAAGCGGTTACTGAGTTTGAAAAAAATGATAACACGTTTATGAGGGGAAAGAAGAATACAAGAACAGGTTTAAGAAAGACAAAAGACTGCTATTAATGTTAATTTAAATGTTTTAAGATCATAGTTAACGGGAGAGCAAGCAGCCGGAAGAAGAGCCCAAGCAAGGCATTCCACTGCCACTATTGCGCATGGGGCTACATAGGGGAAGGTAAAGAGAAGGAGTAGTTAGACATAGGGAATGTCAGGAAGAAGGTGACAGATGAGTAAGGATACCGAGGATGAGGTTTGGGCAGATAGGAAGAGTGTTTGATAGAATGGGAGCAGGTTAGTGTGTTAGGAGGTGTCTATTGACCTTACATTTAAACTCCTGAAGATTGTAGTCGTCGGGGAAGCAATCGTGTGGAAGGGAATTCCACAGTCGGGAAGTGCGAGGAAAGAAACTGTTGGAGTAGAAGTTGCGGTTACATTTTACCGGTTTCACTGTAAAAGGGTGGGATCTAGTTGCTAATCTAGTATTTCGTGCAAATTCGTATTTAGGGGGTACCAGTGATCTAAGTTCATCGGAGCAGAAGCCGTGAAAGTATTTATAGAAAAATTAATTACATCTAGCATCTTTTCAACAGTTTAAGAATGAGATATAGTCGCCAATCTAGTAGTACACTTAAACTCATGAAGTCGAGATATTAAAGAGAGGATGCTCATTAGTAAGTTTTTTTCTTTAATCATATCACCCCGAGCAAGGCGGTGACGCCACTAATGTGCAGGGTGGGGGCTACATAAGAGTAAAAGGATTAGAGGAGAGTGAGGAGAAGGATGAACCAGTTAGAAAGGAGCAGGAGAAGGATGGGAATACAGGTGTGCTGACAGTTGGGAAGGTGAGAGAAAGGAACAGTGTGGAAGGAAGTAGGGTCAAGTAGTTAAGAGATGAGTATTGACATTGCATTTAAATTCCTGGAGGTTGTAGCCGTCAGGAAAGCAAGAATAAGGAAGTGAGTTCCACAGGAGGGAAAAGAAGCTGCAGGAGTAGAATTGTCATCTGCATTTGGTTGATCTATTTGTGAATGGGTGAGACCCAGTTGCCAGTCTGGTTGCACGAGTAAACACCTGTTGCGGAGGCACCAATGACTCAAGCCCGTTGGAGCAGAAGCCATGGAAGTATTTATAGAAGAGACAAAGGGAAGCTACATCCCGTCGGTGGGAAAGTGGCTGTAGTCGAGCCGTCAAGTCGGTATCTATCATATTACTGATTCTCCTTTAGAGCCTGTCAAGAACATGGAGATGAACAGCAGGGACACTTGACCATATATGGCAGCAGTACTCCATGCACGAACGCATGGTTGATTTGTAAATATGCAGGATAGTTTCAGGTGGGAAAAACTTCCTGGCCCGACACAGTGAACCAAGCAGTTGCCATGAAAATATGTATAAAAAAGACACAAGGAACTGATGTTACAACGGTGGGGAAATGACGAAAAGCCGAGACTTCAGTAACTATAACCTTACAGATTCTTTGGAATTTGTCAATATTCTCGAGATATATAACAGGTGAAACAGACCAAATATTCGGTGCAAGAGAGAATAGCAGTGTTACAAACGTACAAGATGGATTCTGGCGGGAAAACTTGTTTGGCAAAACAAAATTAACCAATAATGTTAGCAGCATATCTAGCAATTGATTTGTGTAATCGTTCCACTACAAGTCTTGGGAAAGTGAGAACAACAAATGGCAACGAATCACAGCCATTTTTTAAAAATATAATGATTTATGTGTTTGTATCAGTCAGTTAAGTGCCATACGTAAAACACGCTTGGGCGATCATGTCTTTTTCGGGACATGACTGACTGGGCAGAAGATTATCCCGCAGTAGGTTGCCATTGCTTTCTGCGGTAGACTGGTTGCCGACCAAGGCTATAGAACCCAATCTGTCCTGCTATTTAACCCATAACTGGAGGGAAGAGACGGATTAATACCTTTCCCAAGGGTATTTGTGCGTAAGTGAATGCAATGGATTCAACTGAAATTCGAACTCGGTTCCCCGGTTTCTCGTTCCGAGCCGATATCCACTGTACCACAACGCACATAACATGTGTTTGTATATCTGACTTAAATATATGAGATATTAGTTTAGAATTTCATAACAACAGGCATTAGTTTGGCGATTGTTGTATGAATATTGTTTATATGAGCTGTTACAGTAAAAGAAGCATTAAAGCTTAGGTCAGTGAATGTGACTAAGTTAAAATCAGTTTAGTGACGTCAACTATCTTTCTTTAGCCTCCATCTTTTTTGTTCATATACCACATTTTGCATTTAATACAGTTGATACTTTTAGTTCATATTTGCATGAATGTAAATCGTTGTATGTACCTTTTAATCATTATTTCTTAACACAGTTATTTATTCCTGCTAGGTCTCAGCATTTTACAGTTGAAATGGTTAGATGTTAACTATGACAGGTAAATGTGTAGTAATATCAGTTGTCGGCCAAGATCTTGCTAAAGAAACCATCTGAAAGATGTTACAGAATTTCTTTTTGACAGTTATTGTTCTCGGGAGCAGACTTGATGAATGAATTTTTTGGACGAAAGTTGACATAAAAAAGGAGGCTGGTTTTTCGATCAGGTGGTCCTCAGCAGCCAAAAAAGACTATTCGAAAAACAGAAACAAATGTGAAACCGCTTATATCGCTTGTCTACAGCAGAAGGTTCTTCTTTGTCTTCTTCTTCTATGTGCCTTGTCCTTTCAGGGCGTAGGCGATCATGACTTTCCACGTCTCATTATCTCTGGCGGCTCTTAGCACGCTTTCTTCTGTTACATCACACAACCCTCGTTCTGTCATCCACCTCATCAGGTCCTTCAAATATGTTATCCGCTGCTTTCCCGTGTCTCTTTTTCTCTCTATCTGGCCTGTTAGTATCAGGTTCTCTAAGCCCTTATTCCTCATTACATGTCACAGGAACTTTAGCTGTCTTTTCTTGATGCCCAATTATTAATTTACTTTGCGTGTCCATCCTTTCTAAAACTTCTTCATTGCTCACATGCTCGATCCATGATATCCGTAGCATCCTTCTGAAGAACCACAATTCACTTGCTTCAAGTTTTTCCTTCATCTTTGATGATATTGTCCTGCAATCACTGCCATATTGAAGAACTGACATCACAAAGCAATCCAGTACACTTTTCTTTGTTTCTAGCGTAATTTTCCTTTCTCTTAATACGCTACACAGCATCTTGAATGCATCCTTTGCTACGCCAGTTCGATTCGGGTATCTGTGTCGCTAACAGTATCTTCTTTCTCACTTCTTGATTGTGGAATTATGTTCTGACCTTTTGCTTTTCAGTCAACTTTAATTAAAAAAAAAAAGTTTAGTACGGTTTCACTTGGTTAGTTTAAGGAATCATAAGAATAAAAAACATATGATGAATTTACATAGCAAATACTTACACAACGTCCACCCTCGTCACTTTTATAGATATTGATAACAATGTAGAGTGCTTCTAATGCATTAGGGTGGGAGGGGGAATATATATAGATATAGATAATATAAAGTGGGATGATCGATTCTATTTTATAATCAATACATAAACTGATCCCTGACTTTGTGGGGTGATAATATGTATTTTTCTACCCCTAATTTTGGCTTTCTGAAAAATTTCAAGGTTTCGTTAGCGTTCTAAAATTTTGATCTACATCCATGTGCGACTCCCATCGAGCTAGACCGCAAAATGCAGACGCTAAGTCGAATCTATAAAACAAATACTTACACAACATCCACCCTCGTCACTTTTATAGATATAGATTAAATGCAGTGTCAATCGTTATTTTCTTTTAATTTTTGTTTTTTATTGTTCTCACCCCTTAATTTAAAAAAAAATATTTTTGATCTCATTTTTTTTCTCAATCAGTAACCAATTGTGTTTTAATGACTTTATTGCTCTGCTTGGTGTGAAATGATGAATTAAATACAAATAAATATTTTTTTTTTATATAGTGTTTCAAATATGCTAAAATTACTACTAATGTTACAAGTGGATAAAAAAATAAAGCCTGAAATATGGCGTCTCCAAGTATTTCGGGATAAGAAGTTTTAAGTGTTTTTGTCTTTGAATGTATGCACGACAGTGTGATTTATCATAATGAAATAATTACGGAAAGTTAATTTGTTTTTAAAATCAGGCTTAGGATATTTTGTTGGAGGTGGTTATAACAGACGCAATTGGTTTCTGATGTAATGAATATGCATACACATGGGTTCCCTCTCACAGTAATATGATTGGCTGGTGTCCGCCATAAATACAAACTAAGGCGGGGGCGCCTAAGACAACGCCTATTGCATAAGCCGACGCCTAAGCATACTGCATACTACTACGACGAGTACCAGTCCATTACGGCTAATTGCTAGATCGTCCTACCTGGTTACATTGACAAAACCACTTAGCTACTTCGAATAATATATGTATCTCTTCCCAGGACGTATCAATTTTGCAAATATATTATATTATTGCGGACAATTATTGCTGAAAAATTCTAAATGTTGTTATCCATTATTGCCTTAAAAATATATATGAAACAATTAAAACTTCACAGTGAAATTACGGTTTTATGGTGTATATTGTAAGACTGTGTAGCGTAAGTACAATAAGATATTTTAATAAAAAGATAATCTATTAGAGCAGGTGGGACAGGGATTGTGTCGAGTTGAGTCCTGATAGGTTAGTGATGATCAGACCTATAATTTCTTTGTTGATTAACGTGCCACATTTAATATTAAAATATCATTGTTATGCAGTAGGCATAGAGTAGATGGTATCAAAGTTGGAAATATTTAATGATACAGTTTTCTGTCAAAAGCTTGAACATATGGACGAAATCAATCATGGTGGAAGAAAGCCTTAACTGAACACTACTGTTCTGTGACTGCTTTTTGCTTTTTTTTTTTTATCAATGTTGCAAAAAATTATCAATGAATCACTTCGTTTTGAAGGAGGAAATGGCACAGAATGATATATTCTTCATGAAATCTTTCTTAAATTTACCAAAGTGACAACCCTAAAAGTTTCGAAATAGTCTTAGTATCTTTATAAAATAACATTAGTTTTATAATTGATGAATTAAAGCTACACATTCATTTAAAAGTGGAAAAAAAGTAAGAATACCATAATTCAGTTTCGTTATTCCTTACGTTTTCTCAACATACGTAAAATATTTAAGTTTATTTTTTCAAAAACAGAAATTGCTTTTTTCATACAGACATATTTTCTATTCAACAAGTCATATTTGATTTTTACCACTCGGCACAGGTGTTGATAATTGGATATCACTACTAAAACCTTTGTTAAAATTTCTCGTTTGTATGTTAATCGATATTTATAACTAACACACTCGCCTCTATATTAGCAGTGTAACTGCTCGGACAAAGGAGAAGGTTGCCGTAGAGTTAGTCTAAAGACTTGCAGCAACAATTGTATAAAATGATAATATTAATTATTTACTTCTTTTTTTACATACTCTAAGATTTTAAAACTGTAAAATATGCTGAGAATTCTGTAACTATTTCGAGGGCAAGGGCATGTCTTTTCTAAATTTTCCTTGCTCGACAGCACTAAATGTGAAAGGATAACATTTGAGCTATTTCTAAGCTAAAGGATTACAATATAAAAGCTGAAGAATTTTCTCCACTATGGTGCATTTGAAATGATTGCCATTATTCTACATATGCATTCAAGCTTTCAGGACGCAATTTATTATTTTTTCTCCTAAAAATGTTTTCATCTTTCTTATATCCCATTACACTCAATAACACACTTCAGTGTTAGTGGCTTTATGTCCTTGCTCGGGATAAAATGATTTCAATTCATTAAGTGTCATACGTAAAATATGCTTAGGCGATTATGTCTCGAAAGAGACATGACTGACTAGGCAGAAAATGTTCCTGCAGTAGGCTTCCATTTTTCTGCGGTACACTGGTTGCCAACCAAGGCTATGTAACCCACTCAGGCCTGTTATTTGACCTATAGATGGAGGGAAGGGACGGGTTAATACCTCTCGCAAAGGTATTTGTGCGTAATTGAATGCAACAAATTCAACTGCAATTCAAAGTCGTATCTCCGATTTCTCGATACGAGCCGATATCTACTGCACCACAACTCACATATGGTAAACTAGAAGTATACCTCGGCGTTGAACGGGTGCAATGGAAGCTTTAAAACTAATCTATGCTCCTGGAACTCAGACTCAGCCTAAAGAATATTTGTGTGAAGTTTGGTGAAAATCGGATAAAAATTGCGGATTTGTATAAAAGACATACAGACAGATAAACAGACACACACGCAAATATCTTGCCTTTTATATATATACATATATATTATCGATTTTCTGCACTATTCTAAGAACTGCAACCTTGAAACTTTTGAATATCGTTTCTTATGTCTTTGATTATGAGTGTATCAAATTTGATTAAAATCGGACCACTCCTTCTATAACCCGATAGTTTCGATTATCGATTTTCGATATTTATAGGAGGTACCGCGACACAAAACCTAGCTAAGAACACTTGCAGACGCTTATAGTACAACTGTGTAAAATTTCAAGAAAATCGGTTCAGCAGTTTCGGAGTCTATAGGTAACGGACACTCACACACAGACACATACACGCACAGACAAAGTTCCATTTATAAATAAGTTACTTGTAATATGTATTCAGCTATGACACTTTAATCCGAGAATGAAATGAAATAGGGAAACATGACTTCCAAATGCGAAGCAAAGTTTTAAGAGTATTGCGATGTTTCGTTTTGTTTTGTTCTACGGCACGTGATCAGTAGTCAACTTTCGCCTGTCTCTTTCTGGAAACATTATTCCACATCTACTTAACCTATGCAGATGGTTACAATCCTTCTTACCAATTAAAATATTCTTAAAAGTAAGACATTTTTGGTAAATGTTCGTTTTAGGTGCCGACGGCTTTTCTCCCTTCAAATTTATCCAAAATAGCATTATTTCTGTGCAAATGTATATGCTGAACACAAATCAACATTTAGTTATTGAAGAAATTTACCTTTTTTGCTTTGTAAGGCCATAAAAACGAACTATATCTCGCATTTTTTCTCTCCTGTAACTCTCACGAAGTCATGTAATTAACTGCAGAATGACGTTCTATGTAGGAGGCAATTTTCTTTCGAATTTTGGTCAATTTTCTTCCTTTACTGAAACTTCCGGCGATGTACTTCCTGTCATGAGAGTAATAAGCGTAGCAATACTATAGCGCATTACTTTCATTACCGGAAGTACATCGCCGGAAGTTTCAGTAAATGAAGAAAAATCGACCAAAAATCTGTCAAAATTCGTTCATATGCGCAGTGCGTCATTCTGCAATTAATTACATGACTTCGTGAGAGTTACGGGAGAGAAAAGATGCAAGATATAGTTCGTTTTTTTATGGATATTTAGATAAAAAAAGGTAAGTTTCTTCAATAACTAACAGTTGATTTGAGTTCAGCATATACATTTGCACAAAGATAATGCTATTTTGGATAAATTTGAAGGGGAAAAGCGTCGAGACTTAGAACGAAAATTTACCTCATTTTTTGCTTAATTTTAAATTTTTTCCATGCTTAATTGAGCTTTTGGTTTTCTTTTCTTTAACTTAGCAGAAATTTCTCTGGTTGTTGGATTCTTTGTTTCTCTCTTTTTTTTTCCTCCTCGGCTGTTTGATTCTATCTTTCTTTTCGTCCCTTAGCTGCCTACGGGTCACATACTGGCTATTTAGTTGACTACCCCCACCCGCCTACTTATCAATTTGGTTCCGCCAAAAAAGTTAAAGAGTTGTATTTTTACCTTACTAGCAGAAACCATGTGTTTGGGATGGGAGCTCAATTTTCTTTAAAATATTCTTAAAAGTAAGTCATTTTTTGCATAATTTTAAATTCGTTTTCATGCTTAATTGAACGTTTGGTTTTCTTTTCTTTAAATTTCTCTGGTTGTTGGACTTAGCAATTCTCCACCCTATTTTTTCTTTTTTTTTTAAATTAGAGTAGATAGACCAAACTATCGCCTGGTTCACACTCCACCCACCTCTATTAAACAGGTGTAGATGTTCATCCCTTGTTCCCTGTTTAGGATGTGTTTTCCGGCTTTCTCTTTTCTCTCTTCAGACCTCAATACTAATGCTTCCGTGATTTTCCTGTGACGGGTGTTGTTTCTAGCAACGTCTCTTCATTGTGAGTGTATCGGGTTGGTAGTTTTCTGGTTGCTGCTTCCGACTGGTAGTTAGGAGCCCTTACTCTTGCTTAGTTTCAAGAGCGGCTGCTCTGATCAGCAGTTGTATAATATTGTGATTTTTGTAGTGTCATATTGCGCATGGATAGGTGTCCCTGCAAGCGCTTTCGGTGGGCAACCCCGAGGCCACACTTTGATGCAGCCCAAGCCAGTTTCCCTCCTAGCGCATATCGTGGATAATGACCGCTTGCATCCTCTACTCAAGGCCTCTCCCTACCAACAAACCTAAATATGAAAAAAAAAAAATCACAAAAAATTCTAAACAAGTCAAACTCGAATCACCGAAACCTCTTAACATTATTTTTACTAATATCCGGGGCATTCGTACTAACTTTTGTAGTGTAGAAGCTTTCCTCCACGTAAAGTCCCCTGACATCTTAGCGATCTGTGAGACTAAACTCAACTCATCAATTCCCTCCTCTAACTTCTCGATCCCTATCTTTCCCTCTTAAGGAAGGATTCCACTGTCCATATACATGGACTGGGTGGGGTTCTACGTTAGTGAACACCTCCTTGTAGCTAGGGTGACATCGCTCGAATACCCTGATCACCAACATATATCTCTCCGTCTGTCACTTCTCAGTTCTATTAGCTACCTTTTCTTTCTTTACCGTTCCCCCTCCTCTCCCGACTGCTCCTTCTAGACAGTATTTCTGACAATATAGATAAGGCTACTTCCTCCCACCGATTCGCTCACATATTTGTATTCGGAGATCTTAACGCCCATCATGCTGAGTTGCCGAAAGACTCTGTTATTTTTCCATTTCCCAGTCACTTACGCAAGTAATGGACTTCACCACACGCTTTCTCAGCATTCCCTCTGGACACGCCTCTCTACTAGATCTATGCTTTACATCTGCACCTGACTCCTGCCAAGTCTCGCAGCTTTGCCCTCTCGGCAACTCCGAGCATGCTGTTGTCTCTCTTAATATTTTTCACCACTCTCACTTCCCCCAGGAGCCTCCTGCCTATAGAACCTCCTACTGCTATCAAAGAGCTGACTGGGACGTCTTTCGCGATTTCCTATACGACGTCCCCTGGGGAAAAGTGTTTTATCTTCCAGTTCATGACTGTGTCTCTGAGATTTCTTTCTGGGGGAAAGCTGGGATTGATGCCTTCATACATACCAGGAAGTTTCGTCTCAAATCTCATTCCTCTCCTTGGTTCTCACCTGCCTGTTCGTCCGCCATTACCCACAGGAACCACTAATTTCGACTATTTCGGAGACCACAATAGGCGCCTATTCACGTCTGCTCGTAATGAGTGCAAGAGAATCCTGAATGACGCCAAGCGGTTGTTTGCTGAGAGAATGAGACAGTTGACCGCACGTTCGACTCCAAGGACTATTGGTAGTTATGCAACCGAGTGCTGAACAACAGAAAATCAGCTATCCCTCCCTTAACCAATGAATTTGAGGTCCTCACAGCATCAACGGACAAGGCCGAGTGCTTTTCTCGCAGATTCTCATCCAACTCCCCATTTGACTCATCTGGAGCATCCACACCCGACTTCCCCTTTGGAACTGAGGCTAAACTGAACGATGTATACATTACCCCGACAGTCGTATCTCGAGTAATATCAAAACTTAACCCCCATAAGGCGAGCGGTGGAGATGGAATCCCGGTGATAGTCCTTAAGAAATGTGCTCCTGAACTCTCCTCTGTCCTCTCTAAACTCTATAATTACTACCTTTCTGCTTCCTGTTTTCCTGCATGCTGGAAGTCCTCTTCTGTCGTTCCTGTATTTAAGAACTCTGGTGAACCATCGGATCCATCCAACTATCGCCCTATCAGCCTTCTACCAATGTTTGGGAAAGTTTTCGAGGCCATTATTAATGCTAAAATAGTTCATCATCTTACTGCCCATAAACTATTCTCTGATAGACAGTATGGCTTCCGCTTCGCCAGGTCCACGGCCGACATGCTAACGACCATCACAGAGTACATGTTCCAGGCCTTTGAGGAGTCCGGCCAGGTCCGTGCTGTTGCTTTGGACATCTCCATAGATTTTGACAGGGTTTGGCATGCTGGACTTTTATGCAAGTTACAGGGTTACGATATTACAGGACGCTTGCTTGGTCTGATCCAATCTTTTTTTAAATAACCGCATAATGAATGTCGTATTCAGTGAGCATGCCTCCACATCCTATTGTACAAACGATGGTGTCCCTTAGGGCTCTATCCTAGGCCAGATGCTCTTACTTATTTTCATAAACGATCTCCAAGACGAGATCAAGTGCCAAGAAGGCATCTATGCAGATGACACCGCAATTTACTCCCGAATCAGTAAGAAATCCGGCGTGGCGGACAAACATAACCTCGCTGCTGATCTTGAGAGGGATCTACATTTTGTGGTAGTTTGGGGTAAGAAGTGGCTTGTAAATTTCAATGCGTCTAAGACAAAGCTGCTGTCTGTCAAACATCACAGGCAACCTGTCCTGTCACCCATAAGCATGGACCAAGCGAGTCTGCCTGAGAGCAATACAATGCGCCTCCTCGGCCTTACCCTCTCTTACGATCTCAAGTGGAACAATTACATTGAGTCAATAGCTAAATCCACTGCTAGTAATGTTGAGTCATTTTGTTGGGCCAGGATGTTTTTTCCACTTGAATCTATCCTGCATATATACAAATCAATCATTCGTCCGTGCATAGAGTATTGCTGCCATATATGGTCAGGCGCCCTCGCTATTCATCTCAGTGTTCTTGACAATCTCCAAAGGAGAATCAGTAATGTGATAGGTACCGACATGGCGGCTCAACTCCAGCAACTTCCGCAGCATCGGGATGTGGCTTTCCTCTGTCTGTTCTATAAATACTTTCATGGCTTCTGCTTGAACGAACTTAAGTCACTGGTGCCCCTGCAACAGATGTTTATTCGTGAAACCAGATTGGCAACTGGGTCTCACCCATTCGCAGTTAGATCAACCAAATGCAGACACAGTTCAGCTTCTTTTCCCGCACTTCCCGCCTGTGGAACTCGCTTCCATATTCTTGCTTTCCTGACGGCTACAAACACCAGGAATTGAAATGCAATATCAATACTAATCTCTTAACCACTTGATTCCAGTTCTTTCTTCACCACCCTGTATATCCTTTCATTTCTCTCTACCTTTGCAACTGTTATCCCACCTGTATTTCCATTCTTCTCTTGCTCTTTTCTAACTGGTTCATCTTTCTTTTCACTCTCTTTTAATTACTTTTTACTTTTATGTAGCCCCCTAATCTTTTTACTCTTATGTAGCCCCCTACACATCAGTGACGTTACCGCCTTGCTCGGGGTGATACGATTTTTAAAAAGTACAATGACATTGCAAAATTTTGTTATTTAATATCAATAATACATGGCAGTGGTGATTTTCTAAGCGCAGCTTAGGTGTGGTACAAACCAAAATTATGGGTCACCCTGTAAAGATTAAACTCACTACTCAATTATAATGATTCTGGAAGGACAATATCAACATCGACGAAGTTTTCTTCTATATGCCTTGTCTCTTCAGAATGTAGGCGATCATAGCTACCCACGTCTCCCTATCACTGGTGGCCTTCTTAACGCTTTCTTTAGTTACCCAACCCAAACCTCGCTCAGCCATAGACTTGCCCAGGCCCGTCAAGTATGTTACCAGCTGCTTTCTCCGTGTCTCTTTCCCTTTATCTGACGTGTGAGTATCAGATTCTCCAAGCCCTACTTTCTCATTAAATATCCCAGGAACTTCAACTGTCTTTTTCTGATGCTCAGTATTAATTTCTTTCTCGTTTCTATCCTTTCTAAACCTCATCATTGCTCACATGCTCGATCCATGATATCCGCAGCATCCTTCTGCAGAACCACTTTCAATTGCTTTAAGTTTTTTCTTTATCTTTGATGAGATTCTTTTCAGTTTTTCATATTGAAGAACTGGCATCACAAAGCAATCCAGTACTAGCAAAATATTTCTGTCTCTCAATACTTTACTCAGCTTCTTAAATGAGTCCTTTGCCATGTCAATTCTCATTCGCATCTCAGTGTCGCACTTTCCGTCTTCTGTTAAAACACTTCAAGGGTTCTAAATTTATTTCGTACGTGCTTGATTTTAGTATCACTCACCTGTAATTGGTATATTGGGCTCCTTTGTTTGCTGATTACCTTGTATCCGGTTTTCGTGTTAATTTGTAGTCCTTTCTTTCGACTTTCTTTCGCTACTTTCTTTAGGAGTTTTGTAGTTTTCTTTCCGTGTCTGCTACCAGAACTGTATCATCTGCGTGTCTTATGTTGTTCAGATTGCGACCACTGATGATGAATACTGGCATAACTTCTAGTGTTTCATAATTTCGCAGTGCAAGTTGAATAAATCCAGTGAAATTTCACATCTTTGTCTTACGGCCCTTTTTATATTCGTATATCTGATGAATTCGTTTCTGTCTGTATGCAGGCGGTTTGCTGCCAGTAAAGACATTTGAGCAATGTTTTTTCAAAATATGTCGAGATTGGTGAGCATTTGTAATAATTCTTTTTGGCGTATTTTGTCGAATGCCTTTGCATAATCTATAAAACATAGGTAACCGTCCTTTTTTATTTATATTACCATTTCTGATAGCATCCTAATCATAAATATTGCATTCCTTGATCCACTGGCCTTGAAGAAACTACAATGTTCTTGTTCAATCTCTTGCTTGGTTCTGCTTCGCGATCTAGTCATCAGAATTCGGATGATGAGTTTTGTTACGTGGCTCATTAAACTGTTCGGTGGAGTCCTCATTCCTTTTCACCTGTATTCTTAGGTAGAGATATGAAAATCAATCTGTTAAGGTGGTCTGGTATTACACCACCGTTGTAGATTTCGTTTATTATTTCTGTAAAACGTTAAACCAGAAAGAGACGCTTAAAATCTATGGGCCCCACAAGGAAGATAGTCTTAAAGAGTTTGACTCTCACAGAAAATACTGTAGGCCAGTGGACATAGGAAAAACAGTGAGTAAACTACCGAAAAATAGATAAATAAATGGTAAATCAGATTGGGTGGAACAGTCAAAGCAAACATAACTAAAATAAAGTTGTGGCTATAGTTGCTCTAGTTTTGAAAGGTTACGGCTCATAGAATAATTTTAATTGTTTCATTCCAAGCAACGCGACAGTGGCACTAAGATACAGGGATTTACCTGGTGTGAGTGAGCATGTGAAGTGAAGAATTTGAACAATAAAGAAACGAAATTTAGGAAAACAGAAGATGATGATTGGTAACAGGGAAGCAAGGACTATTAAAATTGAATGGATTGTTGCATCTACGAGTTTTTTTTAAATCAAAATCACCCACTGCATGGCAGTAAATCTACTATGGCAAAGTAGGTTACAGAGTGTGAAAGAATTAGAGAATAGAAAGGTTACTAAAGAACGGGAAGAATAGGAGAGTAAGATTATAACGCATCACACTGCATTGACATTTTTAAAGATCGAAGTTGCTTTAAAATATTGAGCCCGAAGTATGTTCCACAAGCAAAAAATGCAAGAAAAGAAACTGTTAGGCTATAGCCAAATCAATTGCAAATTGGTGAAACCTTATTGTCAATCAGGCAACTAATTAAACAGTAAAACGTTGAAATCCGTTAGCTAATCTGCACGCTGAAATTAATGCAGATGAGATCTCTAAGGAGAACAGCTCACGAGGGAAGTGACGTCGGTTGTAAAGTGACTGAAACCATTATGTAAGCTCAGGATGGAATACATTAAAGATACTTCTTTGAATTTTCTCAAGAATCTTAACACATCCTTTAGATGATGTGCTTGTATATATATATATACATATATATAAGAAAAAAGAATACAACTATATAGTCATTTAATTTCTCTACGTTCGAAAGAGAACACACACACACACACACACACACACACACACATATATATATATATGTGTTCTCTTTTGAACGTAGAGAAATTAAATGACTATATATTTGTATTCTTTTTCTTTTATCTATCCTGTGAGTATCAGGTTCTCCAAGCCTTCCTTTTCTATTACATTTCCCAGAAACTTCAGCTGTTTTTTCCTGATATTAAGTATAAGTTTCCTCTTAGCTTCCATACTCTCCAAAACCTTATTGTTGCTCACATGTTCGATTCATGGTATTCTCTGCATTTTTCTGTAGAACCACATTTCCGTTGCTTCAAGTATTTCCTTAATCTTTGATGAGAGTGTCCTGAATTCACTGCCATATTGAAGGACAAACATTAAATAAAAATCTGTTACTCTCTTCTTTGTTTCCAATGACATTTTCCTGTCTTTCATTACTCTATTCAGTTTTTGGAAAGCATCCTTGGCCATGCCAATAAGCCTTCGGATCTCAGTGTCCAACTTTCCGTCCTCTGTTAGAACAATTTCCAGATATCTAAATTTATGTACTTGGTTGATTTCAGTATCCACGACTTGTAGTTGGCATTTTGTGCTCCACCTTTTACTGATGAACATGAATTCAGTTTTATTGTAGTTTTTGTTTAGTCGTTTCCTTTCGCTTTCTTTAGCTATCTTTTGTAGGAGGTCTTGTAGTTTTCTTTTCAGTGTCTGCTATGAGCACGGTATCATCTGTGTATCTATTAATGTGAAGATTGTAGCCACCAATGATTAATCTTGGGAGAACTATTACTTCTCTTAGAATTGCGTCGCTGTATAGGTTGAATAGATCTGGTGAAAAGACACATCAATATCGTTCATCCGTTTTTCTTTGTATGTCTGCTGAACTCATTTCCTGTCCGTATTGCAGGCGGTTTGTTCCCGAATATGTCTAGATTGGTGAGCATATCTGTTAGGTCTTTGTGGCGTACTTTGTCGAATGCTTTTATGTTGACTATAAAACACATATGCACGGCCTTCTGCATAACGTTCTGAGCATTAATATTGCGCTCCTTGTTCAAGCGTGCTTGTCGAAATCACACAATTCTTTGTTCTATCTCTGGTCTGATTCTACTGCGCGTACTATTCATCAGAATTCAGATGATGAGTCAGTCAGTCAGTTGTGCCATACGTGAAACACGCTTGGGTGATCATGTCTCGAAAGAGACATGACTGACTGGGCAGAAGATTAATACATTTCCAAAGGGTATTTGTGTGTAAGTGAATGCATTGAATTCAACTGAACTTCGAACTCGTCTCCCCGATTTCTTGTTCCGAGCCGATATCCACGCACCACAACGAGGAGTATATAACTTATAAAACTTAACTTATTAAGATGATTGTTCAGTTGAGTTCATATTCCTTTGAGTCTGGCTTCTTAGGCAGTGCTATGAAATTTTGATCTGCTTAAGTCTTAAGGTATATCGCCGCTGTTGTAGTTTTAATTTATTATTTTGGCAATTTTGCCAGCATCTCTATTACAGTACCGTCTGGTCATGCTGCTTTTTTTCTATTCAGTATGGACAGTAAGTTGGATATGCGTTGTGGTGCAGTGGTTATCGGCTCGGAACGAGAAATCTGGGAGCCTAGTTTGAATTCCATTTAAATTCATTACATTCACTTACGCGCAAATACCCTTAGGAAAGGTATTAATCTGTCTCTTCCTTCCAGTTATGAGTTAAACAGCAGAACAGATTTGGTTCTATAGCCTTGGCTGGCAACTAATCTACCGCAGAAAGCAATGGCAACCTACTGCGGGATAATCTTCTGCCCAGTTAGTCATGTCTCTTTCGAGACTTGATCGCCCAAGCATGTTTCACATGCCATTTAAATGACTGATGGCCAGTGCAGCTTCTACTTCCGGATTTAATATTTTTGGTCCGTCGATATTTTTGTGTATTGCCGGTTACTCTGTCTTGTCGTGGAAGATATCTCCGATATGTTCGTCTCATATGGGCATAAGCAAATGGATTGCAGAGCAGGGGTTGGGAGAAGTAACATAAGAAAGGGTGTTAAGAGCTACAAGGGATTGGGAGATGTGGAAGGCCATGATTGCCTACGTCCTGGAGGATAATGTGTCAGCATGCAAGAGCAGGAAGTCAACATTTTTCCTGAAAAATTTTCCGAAAATAAATTGGCTGTAAATTGTTGAGAAAACGAATTTTTACGTTAGAAAATAATATTGTCATGATTAAATGCATAGTAATAAAGTCTTTGGGTTGTTTTCAATCTGTAATCAGCCGAGTTATTTTCTAAAAATAATATTTATTTCAAAGTGAAAAGAATTAGCTTTCATCTAACTAATGATAAATGCGCAGGAGAGTTCTTAGCTGAGGGTTTAAGTCGCTCTATCGCCTATTGTCTTTTTTAACTCAATATTCTTTAAAATTACAATTCAGAGTGAAATATAGAAATTTCATCTTAAAACTATGTTGGCATTTGATTATGCTCACAAAACCAATTCGATTTTATTCACTGGCACCATTCAGTATGCCGTTGAAAAATGAAGTTAAGCGAAGACAAACACAAATCAATAACGAATAAACAAAAAATAAACTCAGTACCAACAAAACAAACGGAAATAGCAGTATAAATATCTAAAATAAACCCCGAAGCAAACAAAAAGCGTTGTATGAAAAGATGCGGAAAAATTAAACAGCCAGCCTAAAGAAAGCTTCTATGGTTCGCGACATGAATACAAACTAAATTCCTGTGTCAACATCGCATGCAATATTTAAACATATCAAGCATGGAGAATTGGAAATTATTTGAATCATACACAAATTAGAAATTTAGAAATAAAGAAAACGCAAATGCATGATATGATTCGAAAACAGCATCGTCATTCAAGGCAATGCAACTGAAAATGCATCAACAAATATTATAAACCTCTTGAATGATTAGTACTTGTTTATTCCCTGCGGGTATCAGTGTTCGATTCTAGAGTCTGTCTTCTTATATTTGTAAAACATCTTTTATCTGCCTTGTATTCTTATCTCTACCAAATATGTAAAAGGTAATTTTTAATGAAATTTTAAATAATATCACACACGGAAGCTCAAATCTTTTCAAAAAGTATTATTCCTTTTGCTATGCGACATATTGCCTGAAGCTGTTTAATCTTCACCTTTACAGTTTTGATGAGTAAAAATCGTTTCCGGATTCTTGTGCGAGATGACATATTTCCGCACTCTAAAACTTATTTCTCCACAAACATATTGTTGCAAGTCTGCTGTAAATCGACGATCAGATCTATTTATTAGAATAAAGCTAATAACCATAATACTCAGAGGAGTCCAAAAATTAAGCTTATTATAAGCATGAAGGAAGGATCAGATTTCATTATTAGAAAAAGCTTATAGCCTGACAAGACACAGATGAGTCCAAAAATTAAGCTTATTATAAGCATGAAGGAAGGATCAGATTTCATTATTAGAAAAAGCTTATAGCCTGACAAGACACAGATGAGTCCAAAAATTAAGCTTATTATAAGCATGAAGGAAGGATCAGATTTCATTATTAGAAAAAGCTTATAGCCTGACAAGACACAGATGAGTCCAAAAATTAAGCTTATTATAAGCATGAAGGAAGGATCAGATTTCATTATTAGAAAAAGCTTATAGCCTGACAAGACACAGATGAGTCCAAAAATTAAGCTTATTATAAGCATGAAGGAAGGATCAGATTTCATTATTAGAAAAAGCTTATAGCCTGACAAGACACAGATGAGTCCAAAAATTAAGCTTATTATAAGCATGAAGGAAGGATCAGATTTCATTATTAGAAAAAGCTTATAGCCTGACAAGACACAGATGAGTCCAAAAATTAAGCTTATTATAAGCATGAAGGAAGGATCAGATTTCATTATTAGAAAAAGCTTATAGCCTGACAAGACACAGAGGAGTCCAAAAATTAAGCTTATTATAAGCATGAAGGAAGGATCAGATTTCATTATTAGAAAAAGCTTATAGCCTGACAAGACACAGATGAGTCCAAAAATTAAGCTTATTATAAGCATGAAGGAAGGATCAGATTTCATTATTAGAAAAAGCTTATAGCCTGACAAGACACAGATGAGTCCAAAAATTAAGCTTATTATAAGCATGAAGGAAGGATCAGATTTCATTATTAGAAAAAGCTTATAGCCTGACAAGACACAGATGAGTCCAAAAATTAAGCTTATTATAAGCATGAAGGAAGGATCAGATTTCATTATTAGAAAAAGCTTATAGCCTGACAAGACACAGATGAGTCCAAAAATTAAGCTTATTATAAGCATGAAGGAAGGATCAGATTTCATTATTAGAAAAAGCTTATAGCCTGACAAGACACAGATGAGTCCAAAAATTAAGCCTATTATAAGCATGAAGGAAGGATCAGATTTCATTATTAGAAAAAGCTTATAGCCTGACAAGACACAGATGAGTCCAAAAATTAAGCTTATTATAAGCATGAAGGAAGGATCAGATTTCATTATTAGAAAAAGCTTATAGCATGACAAGACACAGATGAGTCCAAAAATTAAGCTTATTATAAGCATGAAGGAAGGATCAGATTTCATTATTAGAAAAGCTTATAGCCTGACAAGACACAGATGAGTCCAAAATTAAGCTTATTATAAGCATGAAGGAAGGATCAGATTTCATTATTAGAAAAAACATAGCCTGACAAGACACAGATGAGTCCAAAAATTAAAAACTTATTATAAGCATGAAGGAAAGGATCAGATTTCATTATTAGAAAAAACATAGCCTGACAAGACAGATGAGTCCAAAAAGAAATTAAGCTTATTATAAGCATGAAGGAAGGATCAGATTTCATTATTAGAAAAAAGCTTATAGCCTGACAAGACACAGATGAGTCAAAAATTAAGCTTATTATAAGCATGAAGGAAGGATCAGATTTCATTATTAGAAAAAGCTTATAGCCTGACAAGACACAGATGAGTCCAAAGAATTAAGCTTATTATAAGCATGAAGGAAGGATCAGATTTCATTATTAAGAAAAAACTTATAGCCTGACAAGACACAGATGAGTCCAAAAATTAAGCTTATTATAAGCATGAAGGAAGGATCAGATTTCATTATTAGAAAAAGCTATAGCCTGACAAGACACAGAGGAGTCCAAAAAATTAAGCTTATTATAAGCAATGAAGGAAGGATCAGATTTCATTATTAGAAAAAAACATAGCCTGACAAGACACAGATGAGTCAAAATTACTAAGCTTATTATAAGCATGAAGGAAAGGATCAGATTTCATTATTAGAAAAAACATAGCCTGATAAGACACAGGTGAGTCAAAAATTAAACATGTAAACTGAAGGAAGGATCAGATTTCATTATTAGAAGAAACATAGCCTGACAAGACACAGATGAGTCCAAAAATTAAGCTTATTATAAGCATGAAGGAAAGGATCAGATTTCATTATTAGAAAAAGCTTATAGCCTGACAAAGACACAGATGAGTCCAAAAATTAAGCTTATTATAAGCATGAAAGGAAGGATCAGATTTCATTATTAGAAAAACATAGCCTGACAAGACACAGATGAGTCCAAAAATTAAGCTTATTATAAGCATGAAGGAAGGAGATCAGATTCATTATTAGAAAAAACATAGCTGACAAGACACAGATGAGTCCAAAATTAAGCTTATTATAAGCATGAAGGAAGGATCAGATTTCATTATTAGAAAAAGCATAGCCTGACAAGACACAGATGGGTCCAAAAATTAAGCTTATTATAAGCATGAAGGAAGGATCAGATTTCATTATTAGAAAAAGCTTATAGCCTGACAAAGGAATACAGATGAGTCCAAAAGAGAGAATTAAGCTTATTATAAGCATGAAGGAAGGATCAGATTTCATTATTAGAAAAAGCTTATAGCCTGACAAGACACAGATGAGTCCAAAAATTAAGAAACATTATAAGCATGAAGGAAGGATCAGATTTCGTATTAGAAAAAGCTTATAGCCTGACAAGACACAGATGAGTCCAAAAATTAAACTTATTATAAGCATGAAGGAAGGATCAGATTTCATTATTAGAAAAAGCTTATAGCCTGACAAGACACAGATGAGTCCAAAAATTAAACATTATAAGCATGAAAGGAAGGATCAGATTTCATTATTAGAAAAAGCTTATAGCCTGACAAGACACAGATGAGTCAAATTAAACTTATTATAAGCATGAGAGGAGGATCAGATTTCATTATTAGAAAAAGCTTATAGCCTGACAAGACACAGAGGAGTCCAAAAATTAAGCTTATTATAAGCATGAAGGAAGGATCAGATTTCATTATTAGAAAAAAACATAGCCTGACAAGACACAGATGAGTCCAAAATTAAGCTTATTATAAGCATGAAGGAAGGATCAGATTTCATTAGAAAAAGCTTATAGCCTGACAAGACACAGATGAGGTCAAAAATTAAGCTTATTATAAGCATGAAGGAAGGATCAGATTTCATTATTAGAAAAAGCTTATAGCCTGACAAGACACAGATGAGTCCAAAAATTAAGCTTATTATAAGCATGAAGGAAGGATCAGATTTCATTATTAGAAAAAGCTTATAGCCTGACAAGACACAGATGAGTCCAAAAATTAAGCTTATTATAAGCATGAAGGAAGGATCAGATTTCATTATTAGAAAAAAGCTTATAGCTGACAAGACACAGATGAGTCCAAAAATTAAGCTTATTATAAGCATGAAGGAAGGATCAGATTTCATTATTAGAAAAAGCTTATAGCCTGACAAGACACAGATGAGTCCAAAAATTAAGCTTATTAAGCATGAAGGAAGGATCAGATTTCATTATTAGAAAAAGCTTATAACTGACAAGACACAGATGGGTCCAAAATTAAGCTTATTATAAGCATGAAGGAAGGATCAGATTTCATTATTAGAAAAAGCTTATAGCCTGACAGAACACAGATGAGTCCAAAAATTAAGCTTATTATAAGCATGAAGGAAGGATCAGATTTCATTATTAGAAAAAGAAGCTTATAGCCTGACAAGACACAGATGAGTCCAAAAATTAAGCTTATTATAAGCATGAAGGAAGGATCAGATTTCATTATTAGAAAAAGCTTATAGCCTGACAAGACACAGATGAGTCCAAAAATTAAGCTTATTATAAGCATGAAGGAAGGATCAGATTTCATTATTAGAAAAAGCTTATAGCCTGACAAGACACAGATGAGTCCAAAAAAATTAAGCTTATTATAAGCATGAAGGAAGGATCAGATTTCATTATTAGAAAAAGCTTATAGCCTGACAAGACACAGATGAGTCCAAAAATTAAGCTTATTATAAGCATGAAGGAAGGATCAGATTTCATTATTAGAAAAAGCTTATAGCCTGACAAGACACAGATGAGTCCAAAAAGAGTGAAAGCAGTATAAGCATGAAGGAAGGATCAGATTTCATTATTAGAAAAGCTTATAGCCTGACAAGACACAGATGAGTCCAAAAATTAAGCTTTATTATAAGCATGAAGGAAGGATCAGATTTCATTATTAGAAAAAGCTTATAGCCTGACAAGACACAGATGAGTCCAAAAATTAAGCTTATTATAAGCATGAAGGAAGGATCAGATTTCATTATTAGAAAAAGCTTGTAATGACAAGACACAGATGAGTCCAAAAATTAAGCTTATTATAAGCATGAAGGAAGGATCAATTCATTATTAGAAAAAGCTTATAGCTGACAAAACTACAAATGGGTCCAAAATTAAGCTTATTATAAGCATGGAGAGGAAGGATCAGATTTCATTATTAGAAAAAGCTTATAGCCTGACAAGACACAGATGAGTCAAAAATTAAGCTTATTATAAGCATGAAGGAAGGATCAGATTTCATTATTAGAAAAAGCTTATAGCCTGACAAGACACAGATGAGTCCAAAATTAAGCTTATTATAAGCATGAAGGAAGGATCAGATTTCATTATTAGAAAAAGCTTATAGCCTGACAAGACACAGATGAGTCAAAAATTAAGCTTATTATAAGCATAGAGAGGATCAGATTTCATTATTAGAAAAACATGGCCTGAAGCCAAGACACAGATGAGTCCAAAAATTAAGCTTATTATAAGCATGAAGGAAGGATCAGATTTCATTATTAGAAAAAGCTTATGGCCTGACAAGACACAGATGAGTCCAAAAATTAAGCTTATTATAAGCATGAAGGAAGGATCAGATTTCATTATTAGAAAAAGCTTATAGCCTGACAAGACACAGATGAGTCAAAATTAAAGCATTATAAGCATGAAGGAAGGATCAGATTTCATTGTAGAAAAAACATAGCCTGACAAGACAGAGATGAGTCCAAAATTTAAGCGTATTTTAGAATGAAGCAAAGCCCAGATATATATATATATATTTTATGGCAATTACTATTTTTGATACTAAGAAAACTGCTTTATGTCAGATAATTGTTCTTTTCAGAATTCATCTTGAATGTTTATAAATGTACCATTTATCCACGCATCGAATATTGCTGGCATATCTGGTCTGATGCCTCGACTATATGTGTAAAGATTCTCAACAAAATCCAAAGAACACTATGTAAAATTATCAGTCCTGTCATCTCAACTACAGTTATAGTGGGTTATCCGTTCTAGTGAAACGTAGTTGGGTGTTGAAGCAGATTAACTGAATTTAGCCTCGTTAATAGATAGCCCACTATAAGTAATAAAAGGGGTTATAAAACAAGAAAATCAAATTTTGTATAGAAACAACATTTTATATATACACATGTATCAATTAAGGTTTTTACAAATAAAATAATGTCTTTGGGATGGGTTCAAAAGACGTTAAAATGTTTATAGCAGTAAATGCTGAAAAGAGAGTTTCTGCGTAAGTATGTGTGAGCGTTTGTCAGTAAGGAATGTCTTTGATGTGTCCGCTCCTTTGGTGGGTAAGTAGCTCAGGAACAGCGAAGAAGAAGATGAGAGGGAAAGGAGGCGAGCATAGTGGATCGCTTGAAGGGATGTGCTAATTACGCTCGTCTTTCTCAACTCTCGAGATGCTTTCTGTCTTTTTATTTCGTCTTTGTGGGTCCAAGCAGGTCATTTGGGAATTCACACCCGTATTTAATTCTGGGCTTCCCATTGAATGATAAATAAAAGGAATTTGATTATATTTTGGTTTTCTGCCGGAACATATGCTTGGAGCCGTGTTCGCAAAGACCAGTTTTGGTCATTTACTTTCTGGTCCTGAGAGTGCATACATCCGGTCCCTCAATTTGCTCGGTATCACCACACAGTTACTTTCGTACTGCCATGAAATGGATTTCCCGTCTTTTCTAAAAATATTTCCATGACAGTCAGTTAAGTCTCATACGTGATATACGCTTGGGTAATTATGTCTCGAAAGAGACATGATTGACTGGGCAGAAGATTATACCGCAGTAGATTGCTATTACTTTCTGCGGTAGACTGGTTGCTGACCAAAGCTATTGAACCCAATCTGTCCTGTTATTTTATCCATAACTACAGGGAAGAGACGGTTTAAAACCTTTTCCAAGGGTATTTTTGCGTACGTGAATGCAAGGAATTTAACTGGAATCCCAACTCGGCTCCCCGATTTCTCGTTCCGAGCCGATATCCACTGTACCACAACTTGTTCTAATAAGCTCTTCTCTTTGTTACTTCATCTGCATAAATTTATCCGTGCTGCTATATTGGTTATTAGATCTCATTATTTTACTGTTGAAAAAACTAAATGAAACCATAAGTAATGTTCTAATAGTTTCCTTGCTAGTAATTCTTGCCTTTGGAAATCTCTTCCGATTTTTTGCTTCCCCGACAACTACATTTAATAATTTAATAGAATATAAGTCACTATCTTATGTCTTCCTGAATTCCTGTTCTTTTATTGCAATTTCTTCTAACTAAATAATTCTCATCCTCTCCCAATCTTAGTAACATATTTTATCTTTGTGATATTATCACCTAACTTGGAGTAAAAGGATAAATGAATAAAAAATGTCACAGTAAATAACTGAAGTTTCTAACTCCCATTAGGGTCATATTTCAAGCATGGAATAAAGATCACAGTTAAGTATTTGCTAAGCATGAACAAGCTTTGCTCAAATTGCCCTATAATAATGTTATTATAAGATTGTGGAAATGTATGACAGAGTGGGAAATGTTTTCTTGTGACGTGTTTCATTCTTTAGGTTTTTCTCAGCTTACACATGGGCATCAGTAAAAAGGGCAGCTCAAAATGCCAAATACAGGTCGGGGATACCAGAATCAAGCAGGTACAAAAATTTAAATACCTGGGAAGCGTTATCACAGAAGACGGAAAGTGCGACACAGAGATCCGAAGGCAAATTTGCATGGCGAAGGAAGCATTCCAGAAGTTGAGTAAAGTATTAAGAAACAAGACAATTTCGCTAGAAACTAGTAAGAGAGTACTGGATTGCTACGTGATGTCCGTCCTTCAATATGGCAATGAATGCTGGACAATACTATCAAAGATGAAGGAAAAACTTGAAGCAACTGAAATGTGGATCGAGCATGTGAGCAATAATCAGGTCTTGGAAATGATGGAAACAAAAAGGAAATTAATACTGAGTATCAGGAAGAGACAGCTGGAGTTCCTGGGACACGAAGTAAGGAAGGAGGGCTTGGAGAATCTGATACTAACAGGCCAGAACGAGGGAAAAAGAGACAGAGGAAAGCAACTGATAACATATTTGCAGTACCTAATCAGATACGAGGATTGCATGGTGTAACAGGAGAAGGCGTGCTCAGAGCCACCAGTGATAGGGAAACGTGGAAGGACATGATCGCCTACGTCCTGAAGGGACAAGACACATACAAGAAGAACACACATGCGCACGAATGAGGGATACTGACAATTTTTATTTCTTTTACCTATTTTGGATCCACTGCTCATATCTACGAGAAAATTCTCTAGTAGATTAACGCGTTGTTTCTGAATTTTGTAACATAGTGATTAAGAGTTCAATCCTTGGGTCCTGCAGTGTGTACTTGCACTAAATAGAAAAAGACGAGCAGGGAATATATAAAATAAGAACTAGACGATATCTCAGGACATAGGCCGTAGTATGAGGCAGGTCTACCCCGCAGATTAAAGAAAGGGTTTTGTCGGTTACCCAAATCGATATAAACCATAGGAAAGCACAACTGCGAAAACGCTGTGATAACAAAGATAAGGATTATAATGGCTAATATAGGTTCAAAACTGGAATCGGCCGAAATGTGGTTCTACAGAAGGATGCTACGGATATCGTGGACATGAGCATACAAACAACGACGAGGTGTTAGAAAGAATGGCAACAAAAAGGAAATTGATGCTGAGCATCAGGAAGAGACAACTGAAGTTCCTGGGACATGCAATGAGGAAGGAGAGCCTGGAGAACCTGATACTGACTGGTCAGATAGAAGGAAGGAGATACAGAGGAAGGCAGCGGATAACATATTTGCAGGGTCTGATCAGGTGGATGACGGAACGGGGGTTGCCAGGAGCAACAGGAGCAAACATACTAAGAGCCACAAGGGATAGGGAGACGTGGAGAGCCATGATCGCCTACGTCCTGAAGGGACAGGGCACATAGAAGAAGAAGAATTATAATTACTCATGCCAAAATATCAGACATTATGAATGCTACTGGAATTCGAACTTAGCTTTCTGATTTCCCATTTCAAGCCTTTATCCATTAAGCCACACGAATTATCATTGGCAAAAAGATGGAAGTCTGAAAACACATTCATTTCTGCTAAAAAGAAAGGAATGAATATTAACATTTAATCTGAGAATGTTATAACCTACAACAACGTAATGTAGCAATATTTCTTTGGCATCTATGAGAGGAACAAAATAACGAAAACGAATTCATTTATTTAAAGGATTATTCCATTAAATTTTCGGATAATTTATGACCTAAATATATATCTAGCGAATGACTCAAGAAACTGAACACACCTGTCTTATCTCGTTCTCGCTCTTGTAAGAAATGATATTGTTTTCCTTCTTCTTATCTTTTTCGCGAGGACAACAGAAATACAATTATCTGGTTGGAAGCAAAGATCTTGAGGTTTCTAAATAAAAATTTTCTTTTGGGCATTTCAATGTGGTTTAATGGTCAGTAAATTTGTCTCGCTATATCAATTACGGCTGAGTAGCGAGTTCGATCCTCACTAGATACTTTCATCCCAGTTCTAGACGTAAGTCACGCTTAGTAAATCTTTGCATTTAGAAAACAATGGAAATTTTGCTTACAACCAGATATAATGGAATGGTTGTCGATCGAACACGCGAGCAAACATGAATTAAGCACTTGTGGCCTCATGATCCCTGACGGTGAAAATCGATCGGCAAGTAAGTTGCTCTGCGTATTTTTTTTCGATTACATTGCTTCTCTTTACTTTTGATATTGAGCATATATATCCCCCCCCAAAAAAAGGAACTAAAATCTGTTAACAACGTTCAAAACATCAATTTTAAACAGTGCTCAATATAGAAATAGGGCTATGAATATATATTACAAATTATGATTTAGAACATGTACAAATTGCAATCTACTACAGTGTACATTTTGTTTCGACATTGAAAATACATCAGGTAGTAAACGCTATTTTTTGAAGGAAGATGGAAAATTCGATTCCTTATATTAGTAAATATTTGTGTGCGAGGTAAAGCGGGTAGAGAAAATGAGAAACCAGAATTAAATAATCTGAACCTTTCACCACTTATCTTTACTTCTCTCTTTCTCTCCCGTTTTCCTCTTTTTGTTCTTTTTCCCTCAATGTTCCTTTTACAATCCCCCATTCTGGTTTCCTGCTTTCTCTATCCCCTTTACATTGCACACAAAAATTGACCAATATAAGGAAGCGAATTTTACATCTTCCTTAAAAAAAACAGCGTTTACTACATGATGAGACATTGTCCTTCCAATGTCGAAACAAAATTTATACTTCGTAGGAGATTGTTATTTGTACATGTTCTAAGTTATAATTTATTATATATATATATATATATATATATATATATATATATATATATATATATATATTGTCGGATTATTATTATAAATGTTTATAAACAATATAGTTGACTGAAATAACAAGTGCTGTCTGTGTCAGCTGTCATGTTTCGGTACTACTTGTTGGTACCTCATCAGGCACTGTTTCTCGTGTCAAAAACACTTGTAATATAATATTACTATAAATATTGCTTTACTAAGTATCGAGCACTCTTCAAAAAGTAAATACTAGGAAAAGTAGACTGTTAACTTATTTGTTTGTACTATATTTAATATATCTATATATATATATCTATATATATATATACACACACACATATAATAATAATAATAATAATAATAATAATAATAATAATAATAATAATAACTACAGCAACAACAATACCAATAGTAAGAGAACTAACTCTACCAAAACTAGTATTAATCAAGCTATAGTTTAAGTCGTTTTGTATAACCCACTGAGAACAAACGCGGAGGGAAAATAGGGGGAAGCAAAAAAAGAAACAAACGAAGTACATGACCAAAAAGTCAAGCACTCGTAAGAAAGAAAAAAGTCCCAAGACGAAAACCCTAACACCAAAGCGCTCAATACGAAAGTAGAGAAAAGACAGAAACTCTAAACAAGAGCCTACAACCGACCACAGTTTCGCCTAACGGCTCGTCATGGAAGAGCCAATTTCCCTGACGAGCCGTTAGGCGAAACCGTGGTCGGTTGTTTCTGTATATATATATATATATATATATATATATATATATATATATATATATATATATGGATGCCACGTCGTAGGGTGATGTTCTAGAAACACTTCGTAGACTCCTGCTATTAAATAATATTCATGAACCTTAAGTTGTTTAATGCTTGTGGCTCTTTGACAAAAGTAAAGAAAGCGTAGTAAATAATGAAATAAAGCACGACTCTAATGTCCGAACTACGGTTCTGAAGAATTCGTATTGATAATACCTCTTTAACATCAATGCCTTTGCGTGATGCTCAAATTCAATTTTCCCTGCTGCCCAACATATATTATTATCTTGCCATTGGTAGGCCAAGATGCTAGGCCGGAAAAAAATCTGAGTTCAGTTCAGAGTTCAGACTCCATAATTGTCTAGTAAATAGCAGGGCGTTGGATATCAGTTTTCGATATTAACAATGTAGACCAATCATGCGCTTCTGAGTGTATCATTATAGGTGGCGTTATCCAGATCTAGACCTGTCATTGAAGAATTATATTTCTATATCATTTGGTCAGGAGCACACACCTGCTCAATGGTTTCATGAACAAAATCTCCACTAACGTATTAACGTGAAGTCTTTAAAAGATGGAAAAATGTTAACTTTGACGTTTTCATTTCTCAAACACATACATACTGCATTCAATTCATCGTTATAGGCGGAATGAGAAAATATTAAAGATTGGTTCAGTCAAGATAAAAAGTAGACAAAAAGACACTAGAGTGGTTGGGAATTTTGACAGGGATCATCATAAAAGAGAACACAGTGTGCTGGGTTTAATCCAAATGTGAATATACATTTATTGTTTAATAGTAAACAATTGTGGTACAAGGCCAAAGTGAGGAGCAGCTGGTCTACACTAACTATCCTACTTCCGCACCGACGAGATGTGGCCTTCATTTGTCTGTTCTATGCATACTTTCATGGCTTCTGCTCCAACAAACTTAAGTCAGTGGTGCCTCTGCAACAGGTGTTGACTAGTACAACCAGATTGGAAACTGGGTCCCACACATTCAAAGTTAGATTAACCAAATGCAGGCTACAATTCTACTCCTGCAGCTTCTTCTCTCGCACTTTCCGCCTGTGAAACTCGCTTCCATATTCTTACTTTCCTGACGGCTACAACCTCCAGGAATTTAAATACAATATCAATACTCATCTATTAACCGCTTGACTGTAGTTCTTTCCCCACCCCGTATATCCTTTCCTTTCTCCCCACCTTTGCAACTGTCATCACGCCAGTATTCCCATCCTTCTCTTGCTCCTTTCTAACTGGTTTGTCTTCCTTTTCACTCTCTTCTAATTAATCTTTTTACTCTTATGTAGCCCCCTGCACATCAGTGGCATTACCGCCTTGCTCGGGGTGATACGATTAAAAAAAATCTAGCTAATCAGATTAAGGACTTATTCATTAAAATTTACTCATTCATCACAAGAACTTAACAACCACCATTCAATTTGCCGTATACCACACTACAAAATATTAACATGGATCCTACAATAAACACCCATGATATAAAACGTTTATAATTTAAAAATGATTTTTTGTATTTTTACCAATTTGTTTTTTTTTTGCAAAACTATGTAAACAAATAATGACATGAAATTAGTGGGGAAGGAGGTGTTGAAACGATAAACTAAACTAAAATATAGCAAAACATTCCAACTAAAAATTAAAATATGTTAATAATCCATCCCACATAAATAAGAGTGGACGCTGTATTCTATAATAAGCAGAATGAAGAAGCTCGCTCGTTCGGAAGAGGAAAGAAAAAAAATTAGGGTGTGGGAAAAGTAAAGTCAAACTCAATAAAGATAAAAATGAGGACAACTCCCTCCCCCACCAAAAAAAGTAAAAGACAAACAAATAAACAAACTGGGAAGCTTGCGATTCTCGAGATGGATCATAACAAAAGAGAAATCGAGGAACAGGCAAATAACAGTCAGTCAGTTAAAGTGCCATACGTGATACACGCTTGGACGATCAAGTCTCGAAAGAGACATGACTGACTGGGCAGGAGATTATCCCGCAGTAGGTTGCCATTGCTTTCTGCGGTAGACTGGTTGCCGACCAAGGCTATAGAACCCAATCTGTCCTGCTATTTAACCCATAACTGGAAGGAAGAGACGGATTAATACCTTTCCCAAGTGTATTTGCGCGTAAGGGAATACAATGGATTCAACTGGAATTCGAACTCGGCTCCCCGGTTTCTCGTTTCGAGCCGATATCCACTGTACCACAACGCACATCCGGCCAATAACAAACATTACAATAACTAAATAAACAAGATAGTTTAGCTTAACAAGGGAAGGAGTACGACAGAAAACACACCTGTTCCGTCAAAAGAAGAAAATCACACGAATTAAGTTGAAATCAGCCGATAACAATCGCTTTCTATCAAATCTGATCTTCATTTTGAGCTGACACCTAAATAATCCGAATATATTCTGGGAAAGTAACGTTCGGATCTTAAGATCTCCTCCTGCTTCTTTTATGTATTGCTTCGACGAAGACTAAATTGAAATGAAAGTTGGAAATCATATTAGTTGACAGCGATGAACAACGAACATTAAATTAAAATATAATTTGTATATTAAAATATACAATGATATTTTTATTCTTTTTAATTGGATGACCGTGCCGTGAAGTAGAGGCTAGTCGGAGAGTGAGCACACATGCATACGAGGGCAGTTGACTGCTTGCGATCATCTTCTGATTTCCTCAGTCTCTCTGATCTGATCTCTTAAACAGGCGAGCTTCATTTGACACGTAATACTTCCGTTATGCATATTGTTTATTATTTCGAGCGCTTTTTTTGACTTCGACTACGCTGTTCATCAAAACAAAACTCAGCCTGTCACATAGGTTTTCGCACTCCTGACTTTTCAAAACAATATTTATTTTCTTTAAAATGTTTTCGGCCTGGCCTTGTTCAATATAAAATGCACTTACTAGTGAAATTATACACCGTAGTAATAGAATATAATATTCCTTCCATATCATTTTTCAAAATGTTAATATATAAACGTTTTAAGAGCATCTCTTCCATCACTAACTCCTCCACCATAAAATCACAACATACAACGCATTTACATAATATAAAATGAAAATATCATTGCATAAAAATGTTTTCTTTTACTCCTTTTTCCTTTCCTTCTTTTTCCTTTCTTTTTAACTACCACTGAGTATGCTGCCCGTCTGCGCGTTGGGCACCCCGAAATAGAGTAACGGTTAGAATTAGAACAATTATGGCTGAGTAATGAGCCTGAAACTCACCAGGTGGCCCATAACTTCGGCCTTACGTCACATTTAAGCCACGCTTAGAAAATCACCATTCCGAGACGCATGATTACATAACTTATAACCATAAGAGTATTTATCTTTCGCGTACTTTTGACAACTTTTAAAGTTTTCTGCACGCCTCAGACTCATCATCTCACAACTGACTTATAGGGTCTTTTTGCCCCAGCGACATTTCTTTGCCTTTTCAGTTAGACATTAACTCTGTTTTTCTTTTTCTTCTTTGTTTCTTCACTTTTTCTTTTTCTTTTTTCATTGATTTATTCCTTCATTCAAGCGTCAATCACAACTCACATAATTGCCAAGTAAAGGATTGATTCGCTTCAAGTATCCTTCGCCGCTTTTTTTTCTAGAGAGATTGTTATTGACTTTGTGGCATCGACCAACTTTTTTGTAATACCCTGAAGAAAATCCTTAAAAAAAAAAAATAACAAACAAAAAAAAAAGAAAAAACAAAGGAAAAAAAAGGAAAATAAAATAAATAAATAAATAGATAACGCACAGTGCACTGAAAGAGGAGAGAGAGAGAAAACCCATACTCTTCTGCTATTATTATCATCATTTTTTCTGTTTCTTTTATTTTAAAACACAATATCAGAGAAAGGTTTATAATGTCTTAAAACTTCGTTTTTTTTTCTTTTTAAAAAAAAAACTGCAAAGAAATTTTGTCATGGCTGAAAAGTCTGTATTTTTTCTTTTCTTTTTGAAAAACCACATACAAAAAGTTCTATACTGTTCAAAAGTTTTTTCCCTTTTACTTTTTCTTCGACTCGTATCATACCATAGACACCTCAATGCACGACCATAAGATCGTATGCGGTAACCGCGTCCCCAGTTTACAGATTGACATCGGCTAAATTACTTTCACATACACCATGTGCACTTCTTCTAGGGTTTTACGCCACACACGGAATTTTCCTAAATTTCAAAATAGCATGATTGAATACAAACATTTGCAATTATTTGCAGTGCATGTCATTTAATATTTGTTTGAGAAAACAGCAACAACAATCAAAAGACTAAAAAGAACGAAGAAAAATACCTGGAGATCTGATCAAAATAGATGATGCTGACATGCGTTTTGATTAGATGACTATTCCCAACACTTACAGCTCTAAGTTCCCAACTAAATACTACATAATTAAAGGTTTTCACGACGAATTGCAACTACTACATACCAGGTTACGAAAAAACAAAAAAACAAAAACAAAACAAAACAAAAACAACAACAAAAGACACAAACAAAAAACAAAAAATAAAAAAAAACAAAAACTGCTCTAACTCTTTATCACAAGCCGTCTTCATTCTTTTATCTGCTTTCTTCTCTAACATCTTCTTTCACAGTATATTTTTCCATTACGAATCGAATTTTCTTTTCTTCCTGTGGTTCTTAAAATACTACAAATCACCCTGAAAGAACATAACTATCGCTGCTTTTCTCGCTTTCTTTATGTCCTTTCTAAGAAAGCGGCAATAGAAAGTAATTCCAATGAAAAAATTGGTTGGATCCGTAACAGAACTTAAGGACTTTTTTCCGTTCTATTTCTTCTGACCATTCTATCCCCTTCGTCAACCGTATTTTTTTCTGCCAACTGTATTTCTTTGATTTCCCCCGTATGGCCCTCAACATTTTTTGACTTGTCTGAAGAAATCACACTACTATCTTCACAGTCAGACTCTGCACAAAACTGCAAAAAGTATGCTTTACCATCCTAAGTTTTTGTACGAATTAACAACTTCTTTTTTATAATAACCACTACAGCAGAGTACACAGAGGCAAAAAGAAAAGTCACTTATCTTAATTCAATGTCTTTACCACAATCGCCTCGTATTTTTTATCGTGGCAATCGGAGTCGATCAAACTGTTAAAAAAACAAAACAAAACAAAACAAAAACAGCAAGTCAAAGCGCAACAATTTACGAGATATGTTATAACATATCTCGTAAATTGTTGCGCTTTGACTTGCTGTTTTTGTTTTGTTTTGTTTTGTTTTGTTTTGTTTTTTTAACAGTTTGATCGACTCCGATTGCCACGATAAAAAATACGAGGCGATTGTGGTAAAGACATTGAATTAAGATAAGTGACTTTTCCACTTGTCGTATATGCTGCTTCGACGAAGAATAACCTGGAACCAAAGTGAATGATCGCCTTGACCGACAAATGTTGAACAAAGAACACGGATTTATATAAATATATGCATTTATATTCTTGTTCTTTTTTCTTCAGTGACGTTGTTAGAGTAGAAGAGTGGTCGGAGAGACGGTGCACACGCATAAGTTGGCAGTTGACTGCTGGAGTTTGTCTTGTCTTCTTAATCCACACTTCTTTCGATCTCTAGCCACATCCGTGCGTCTTCTAATCTGTCTTTTTCTCTCTTTGATCTGTCTCTTATATTAGCGAGTTTCCTTATTGACTACGCGATCTTCCACCCGCATATTTGTTTATATTCTCTGATCTTGACTACGCTGTTAAAAAAACAAAAACAAAAAAAAAAACACCATGCACTTCTCCAACTGCAATGCAAAGCTGGCCCTGTATTCTTCATCTATCAAAACGATATCTATCTAAATGTAAGTAAACCTCTGATTTTTATATTTCTCGACTTTTGAGACAGCAGTTTTGTTTGTAACTCTGTGTTTGCACTCCTGATCTTTCAAAACAATATTTATTTTCTTTTATACTTTGCCGGCTTTGCATCGTTCAATGTAAAATAAAATACACTTCTGGGTGAAATTATACACCGTAGTAAGATAAAACACAAACATGACATCCACACAAACATTCTTACCATGGTTAGCAACGTGAAAAACAACATTCGTTTAACCGCAGAACATGGAGGCGATACATTACCGCATGTGTATACAAGATCGATGGACACGAGACATTTGAGTCGTCAACTCCTAGTCCCAGAACGGGCACACATGAGGACAATGGTAGAAGACGTGCGAATGACAATCGGTCAAATTCGACCATCTGAAGGCAACGATAGTGCATTTCAAATCAATCGCCAAAGAAATGAAAATTCATGGTTGCTGAGGTAATTCGCCACTGGCACCCAGGATTAGAAAGAGAGCACCTTGGCTACCGACAAACTGGACCGCTCACAGAATGGGTCCAATGCGATCCCTTCTACTAGTTCCCGATAAATTGCCCCCAGCATCTTGGCAAAAATTTTTAACAGACGCTAACTTTAGGGAATCCTCCCCTACCTCCGCCTGGGATTGACTATTTCGTTGTCTTCACCTTATTAGTCTTCTCTGTATTCGGTGGGGGAAAACCTAATTCTATCCTTAAGCCTCTCCCACAACGTATTTCCAATAACCACCCACCCATTCTTTCCCGCTTCACTAGATTAATTAAATGTTGACTGAAGTCCGCCTGTCAAGCAAAGAAAGATTGAGCTTTCAGTGTCCAGCCATTCTAGGCCTATTATTTAAAACCATCCAGACACAGACGAGTCTAAGATCCAAATAGCCTAACCAGGGGAGCGTGGAACAGTCTAGCAAATCAAGATCGACCCTTGTCACAAACATTCTCTCTAGGTCGCTGTTCCCCTGGATCAGCGATTTAAGCTGATTTAAACTGACCGATCTGATCAGATATCCCCATGTTTATTTTGGGTTTCAGGAAAGCTTTCCAGTTCTCCACTAAGCGCAAAGCGTTCACCATGAACGGCTTTTGACTGACGGTAAAAAAGTGACACGCTCCGTCTAGTTACTGGGTCTGTTGTGATTTCACAGGTGAAGGAGGCAGATTGGGTCTTTGTGTCAACCAGATCTCTTTTTGCCCTGCTTCGATCTACTTTCTTTTTTCTGTCTCACTTTTTTTCTTCCTTCTCATCTTCCATTTCCCTTTTGAGCAAAGACGAACGATGTGTATCTCCTCGCAGTATACCCCGATTTCTGGTTTCGAAGACTCAACCGCAACGATTCAAAATGAACTAATGTTAACAATATCGATCACGATCACCCGCACCCACTACACCTACATAGACAAGGTCTACTTTTGCACCCAGCGTAATTTTAACTAACAAGGAAACACCTCTGAACAGATGGTCTCCGTGTGTTGAATAGACAGCAAAGTCGCTACACAGCACTAGAGCAACAACTTTGCAAACAAAGTGTCTCCTGGATCGAGTCCACACCTAACAGAAAGGAGAAAAGATTACAAAGCAGGCGGGCAGCCTTACTCCGATTTCTGAAACTCCTCACATTTTACCATTTTCCTCAGATCTGCTCCGGTCCCGAAAGAATTTCGACAACTAACTGAAAACGCAGCGTTAGGATCTTGGTCAAAATATTTCACTTTGTGTTTAGCAGTGTTATGGGCCTGCCCAACACACTTGACCTTTTTTTTACAAAAGCGTGATGAAACCCATGGAAAACTCGTCGGGTACGAACCCTTGCCGGAATCAGTTTTTGAACACTTCTGTTAAAATCGGTACAGAGATCTGCGATTTATAGGGAAAACCATGAAGTATTGGAGACTTGCCACAATCGACCCTCTTTAATACCAAATGAACTTTGCTATCTGTGATCTCATTCTCAAAGCTAGTCGCTTCAGCCGGCACAAGCCAAGGAAATTCAGCCAAGTAGATGCAAAACGCGTTTTCACAGACACCATTTACCACACCAACTTTTTCCACCATGCCAAATTGAGCAAAAAGCCTCCCACGTAGTCCGACGAAATATCTAAGGGTTCACCGACTACTGTTCGTTGCTTTTATACATCTTGTTGCTGAGCAGGTGTTTTGTCCTGTTAGTGTCTTAATTTTTTTTTTATGCATATCACCATTATTTGCCTTGCTCAGCCTCCTTACTTTGGCACATTTGCCGTTGAGCCATCTTTCTTTAGCCTGTCTGCATTTTCTTTTTATTTCCTTGTGTATAACTGCGAAAGAAAACACAGATATAGATCCAAGTGACAGATTAAGTTTCATATAATATTCCACTACTCAAAACTCTAATCTAATTAGGAAGAATTCACGAATCCAACGTCTTACGATGTCTTGCTGAATGAAAGGACCTTATCCATTTAGGAATGTCTCTGTCAGTTAGGAATAAATATTTATTAAGTTGAATACATTCATTTTGGCACATTTTCAGTAAGTGTTTAAGCGGCACCACCAGTGATGCGATAAGGAGTGATTAAACAAATGACAGAAGAACATGAAGGGCGAAAGAAACAGATCGGGACTGAGTTTTATTTTATGAATTTATGAATTTATGCCATATTACTATTGCTTTGCCTTATTACTGTTAATTTTCCTATTATATTGTATGTTTGCCTTATATTATTTTCTGTATTTTTTGTCTTTCTCTTGTTATTGCTTATTGCAAACGTTGTCATTGCTGTTTATTGAACAGTTCTGTCACTCATTTTGCATTTAACCATGGCTACTCACTCAACGCTGGAACAAGTTTGGAACAACACTTGCTCATATTGTTTAGAACAAAAAGAGGATAGCTTAACCAAGGGTGGGTTACGTCAAAAAAACGCCTCGTTGTTTATAAAGAAGACAAAAAACAAATCAACGTTTGTCCAGTTCGCACGAACCAGGTTCGTGAAATTCACCCACCTTCCGCTGAAATATGCCGATAACAAACTCTTTCTATCAATTCCGATCTTCCTCCTGAACTGAGGTCGAAAGAATTAAACCAGATACTGATCAGAATAACGTTCCCATCGTAAGATTTTGTTAATCCCGTCATCCCCACCACCAGCCTTGTCATGATTAGCAGCGTCAGAAACACGATCAGTTCTCCTAAAACTATAGAACGGTACATTACTGCATGCGCATGCAAAATCAATGGACTCAAGATGTTCGGCATCGATACAAGCCATTATCTCACCGATATAAACCTAGAACGGGCACCCATGTAGATTCTAAAAGAAGGCGTGCCTAGTCGTTTCTTCTAAGCCAAGGCCACACAGATGACAATCAAGCATATCTGCTCTGTCCTCTCTGAAAGCCACTTAATTGAGAGACAGATAGTCCCGGTTCAATCGCCAGATAAGCGAAAACAGGCTGACATCTAGAACCAGAAAGAGCGTAACTCAGTTGCTGACAAGCCGAGTCGCCCACAAAGTGGATCTGACAAGGTTCGCTCAAATAGTTCCCGATGTAATGCCCTTCTTGGCTATCACAGGTTACTGGACCGAGGAAGGCTTCTCAACACTCGGAAAAGAATTACTGGCGGAGGCAGTACAAGAGAACAAATGCTGAATCTCATAAGAAAGACGTATATCGAGAGACATAATTCTGCGAAGCGAATTTAAAAAGTATATAATAGACGCACACTGATAACCAAACACATAGTTACTCAGAAGTTAATAATGTGTTTGTTGTATCTCATGCAAATTAACCAGGCACTATTTTAGTAGTAAGTAGCTGACAGGCCGTTTAGGAATCCATAGCTTCACACTTGACAAGAGGAACTACGTCACGACCATTGCTACACGCAGAGATACGTCCCGACTATTGTTATACACAGAGGTATACGAGACTCAACAATGGCGTCGCTAATGGGATTTTTGGGTTCGTTGGACAATCTAGAGTACGTTGAAGTGTGGATAAGAGCTTCTGCAGCATTGGCAAAAGTTAAAAATTAAAGGGCTCAAGGATGGAAGGAGGAGAGAATCAGATATCCTGTTAGGTTTTGCTTACCGTGAGATGTGAGGCTTTAGTAAAAATTTCTACCATGTCTTAACCAAAGAAATTGGAACAAATAAACTTCAAGAAAATTGTCAGAGTCATTAAAAAGAACATTAAACCAAAGAAAAAATTGGTTATTTCCAAAAGGACCAAGTTTTTTGGAAGCAAGGCAGTTGCCAGAGGAATCTGTGATGCAATACTTGCATAGGCTTAAGGAGCAAGATAAGTATTGCTAGTTAAAAAATTTGGAACTCAAGAAATGTCTGTGGAAGACGAATTGATTTTTCTAAGGTTGATTGAGGGATAACAAGACCAAAGTCATAAACAAAAGATGTTGGAGTTCATGCAAAGCAGCCGAATGAAGTTGGAAACAAGTGTAGAATTTTGACAACAGTTAGAGTTAACTAGAGAATTCAATTAACCGACAAAAGAGCTTAAAGCTTAGGACGAATATCATCAAATTCAAATGCAAATGCATTCATGAAATGCAAATATTTTGGAAAAATGCATGAAAGGAATAAATACAAATGTCTGGCGATAGGAAAACTATGTCAGAAGAAGTCATTATCAGAGTGTATGTAGGTATGAGAAGCATGTAGAGAAAATGCGAACAGTGAAAACGCCCTTCTCCTGTTACTTCCCCTCCGGAAGAGGCCGGAATATTTGCAGTAAATGCGCAAAAGATCGCTGGAAAGAATATACTGGTCATGTATTTAGTATGCAGGTGAATACTGGTAGCGAAATGAATTAATACCAAAAAGGTTTTTAGATTAAGTTTGGACGACCCGAACTAAAACAAAACTATGTGAAATTAAAGCCAGCCGTTTGATAGATCAACCATAAAGACAATAGGTTTCTCTTAGGGAACCTTTGAAATTGGTACTCGACTTGGAGTAATTTAAATTTTGGTGACAGCATACCATAAGGATCATGGATTGTTAGGGATCGAAGCTGATAAATTCCATGAAGACACGAGAAAGTGAAATAGGATTGTTGAAGGGATTAAAAAGCGAGCATTCGGTTGAAAGAAAGTTATCCTACGTATATAAAGGCGAGAAAAGTTTCGGTTCACATACTTCCTTTGGTGGTAGCAAAGTTCAACAGAATGATCCAACAAGGCATTCTGGAAAAGGTGATTCGAGGTGACAGTAACTGGGCTTCACCTATTGTTGCGATAGAAATATGCTGATAGAGACTTAAGCATACCATAAGGATCATGGATTATTATGAATCGATGTATTAAAGCTGATAAATTCCATGGAGACACGAGAAAGTGGAATGGGATTGTTGAAAGGGCATAAAGCGAGTATTCGGTTAACAGAAGTATCACCCTAAATATATAGAGGCGGTAAAAGTTCCAGTTCACATACTTCCTTTGGTGGTAGCAAAGTTCAACAGAATGATCCAACAAGGCATTCTGGAAAAGGTGACTCAAGGTGGAAGTAACTGGGCGTCACCTAGTGTTCCAATAAAAAAGCAGATGGAGACTTAAGAATAATATCAGATATGCACCCTAAACATATAGAGGCGAGAAAAGTTCTGGTTCACATACTTCGTTTGGTGGTAGCAAAGTTCAACAGAATGATCCAACAAGGCCTTCTGGAAAAGGTGATTCGAGGTGACAGTAACTGGGCTTTTTTTTTTAATCATATCACCCCGAGCAAGGCGGTAATGCCACTGATGTGCAATGGGCTACATAAGAGTGAAAAGACTGGAAAAGAGAAAAACCAGAAACCACATCCTAAACAGGGAATAAGGGATGAGCCTCTACACCTGTACAGTAGACGTGGGTGGAGTGTGAACTGAACAATAGTTTAGTCTATCTACTCCAATTGAAAAGAAAAAAAAAGAAAAAGGAGTGAAAAGATTGGAAAAGAGAAAGCCGGAAACCACATCCTAAACAGGAAACAAGGGATGAGCCTCTTAACCTGTTCAATAGATGTGGGTGGAGTATGAACCGGGCGATAGTTTAGTCAATTGTTGCGATAAAAATATGCTGATGGAGACTTAAGCATATCTGGTGATTACAATGTAGCAAATATGCAATATTTGCCAAAAATCGATCTTTAGTCTGCGTACAACCAAACTGAGATTGCTGAGAAGTTTTAAAAAAGTCACCACAATTAACTATTCTGTAGTTCTGCTAGGATGAACCCGTCTACTGTTTGTGATTAAGACCTTCAGTTACATTTTTCAGAAAGCGACTGAAGGAGTGTTATTAGAAAAAAAAGTAACATAACTATATATTAGGACGATATAAGGGTAGAAGCAAAAAGTCAGAATTAACAGTAAACAGAGACAAGTGCAATTTTGATTGTAATAATTTGTCGTATTTGGGCTATTATTAAAAAAGCCTAGCACCTGATGAGAGGTTGATAAAGAAGATTACAGATATAGAGACTCTAACTAATAAAAAGAAATTAGAGTCATTTTAGGGGTTAATAAATTTCTACAGTTAGTATATTCCAAGGTACAGTGAAACAAGTGAGCTATTTGTAGAGTTACGCAAGGCGAGTAATGAGTTTGAGTGAAAGCAAAGAAAAAATAGTGCTTTTGAAGCACTAAAGACAATTATGAGGAGAAAACCGATAATAAGAGTGTACGATAATAAAAAAAGAAATAACCAGTACCACCGATGTAAGTGAAAATTCAATCGCTGCCATTTTATCGCAAGAACATCCAATTATGTATTTTTCAAGGAGGTTAACGTCGGCAAAGATGATCTATTCAAATATTGAGAAAAAAGTGTTAGCGATTGTGTAGATGTTTTCTTAGGTAAAAAACGTTTAGTTGAAGTCAGACCAAAAGAAGTAGGAATTTATTTTCAACCCGAGGAAAGAATGGCCAAAGGTTATGTCTTCAAGAATACTGTGTTGTGCGATAAAAATCTTGGCGTGTGATTTCGACACAATAAATGGGAAAGGAAATGCTATTCTTCACATAGAGGCCTTGTCAAGTTTATATTTTATGAATGGAACAGATGGACCAGGCTTGCCTTTCAGAGTAAAACACTACGCCTCCTTGGTCTCACATTTTCAGCGGACCTCAAGTGGAATGACTATATCGAATCCATTGCTAAATCCGCTGCTATGAAAGTCTGTTCTCTGTGCAAGGCCCGGAAGCTTTTTCCGTCTGAATCTATCCTGCACACATATAAATCTACCCTCTGCACGTGCATTAAATACTGCTGCTACATCTGGTCAGGTGTCCCTGCTATTGTGCTCGGGGTTCTTGACAAAATACAACGGAGAGTCTGTAATGTGATCAATACCGACATGGCAGACCGGCTGCAGTCTCTCTCACACCGGCGCGATGTGGCTTCCCTGTGTCTCTTCTATAAATACTTTCACGGCTTCTGCTTCGATGAACATAGATCACTGGTGCCCCCTAGGTACGAATTTGCACGAGATACTAGATTAGCAACTAGATCCCACCCTTTTACAGTGAAACCGATAAAATGTAACCGCAATTTCTACTCAAACAGTTTCTTTTCTTGCACTTCAAGACTGTAGAATTCCCTTCCACATGACTGCTTCCCAGACAGCTACAATCTCCAGGAGTTTAAATGTAAGGTCAATGGATACCTCCTAACACACTAACTCGCATTCATTCTTTCAAACACTCTTCCCATTTACCCAACCCTCAGCCTCGGTATCCTTACCCATCTATCACCCTCCTTCTGACATTTTCTATATCTAACCACTCTTGCTCTTTACCTTCCCCTATATGACCTCTTGCGCAATAGTGGCAGTGTAATGCCTTGCTTGGGGTGAAATGATTTAAAAAAAGAAGAAGAGGAGCACGAAACAGGTGAGGATAGAATAATACATTGGATGGAGACATATGTGCTTCCTATAAACAGACTTAAAAGTGAAACGAAGCAGAATCCATCGTGAAGAGATGAAAAGAAGTTATAGATGGAGCAATAGCTCAGCAATAGAGTGACCATTCAAGGAGGCAAGACACAAGTTGATCGTAGAGAGTAGTATAACATGCAATGAAGAGGTAATAGTAGCTCCACTCGTGTTGAGAAAAGACGTATTGAGAAGAGTGCATAGCCATGCGCATTGTGGCGTAACGGCAAAACAGAGAAGTTTAAAACTGCAAGTGGGGTGGCCAGGTTATTCCAAGGATGTCGATGAGTATATTAGGGGTTGTTCAAAATGCAATGAGATAAGTTTTACGCAGAAAGAAATTCATTCGTGCCCAAAGGAAGCACAACTCTGAGTTAGATTGCACATGAATCATGCATATATCAGGGATATGGGGTCATTTTAATACCATTGGACACATACTTAGGTTGGCCAGGATAGAAGAGTGGCCACAGTAAAACAGGTTTTAAGATCAGTGTTTTCAAGAAACGGAGTGCCTCAGACAGTAATTACAGACAAGGTGCCTTAGTTTTTGGATAAGGGTTTGTGTGTCTGGTTAAGACAGATAGAATGCGTCCCATATAAAACACCACCATACTATTCACAATCTCACGGGATAGTAAATAGAGTGGTGGTGACAGTGAAAATGACTTTGTAAGGTGTTTTTACGGAATGATGAAGATATTGAGATTCTCATGAAAAATGCTAAGGAAACTGAGCCCATCGGCGCTAATGGGAAAGCGGATCAGAGACGCCATAATGATGTCTTTTGCTACGATGGAGAAAGTTTGGTGTAAGAAAAACAAAGTAACGAATCCGGAGGAAGTGAATTTGCTGCTATAGAAAAAAAAAAACTACAACAACACAGCCATAATTGAAACAAAAGGTACATGATGACTAGTTTAGAAGTAGGAATGAGTTAGAGGATTTGGAGATGAAAGATCAAAAACGTCATGAAGAAAGAGGCAGAGCAGAGAATGGAATGTTCATGAGTAGGGAAATATCTATATATATATACATATATATAGTCATCCGCAGACAGATCTGCTTCGCCGTATCACAACTCATCAGTACGGTTAGACTCCGATTGCTTTTTTACCCAGGATTGAAACCCGACCAAAATGGCAGCTGTCGGCGACTCCACCCCTGGGCTATGAGCGTTCGGTGGAAGTAGGCACACTTTTTAGCGCATATCATTATACTAGCAGTATAGCCAGGCGTTGCTCGGGTGTAATGAAAGCTTTAAAACTAATCCATGGTCCTGGAGCTCAGACTCAGCCTAAAGATTATTTGTGTGAAATTTGATGCTAACCGGATAAACAAATTGTGGATTTGTATAAAGGACATACAGACAGATAAACAGACACACACACAAACATCTTGCCTTATATATATATATATATATATATTATCAATTTTCTGCACTATTGTAAGAACTGCAACCTTGAAACTTCTGAATATCGTTTCTTATGTCTTTGTCTATGAGTGTACAAAATTTGATTAAAATCGGACCACTCCTTCTATAACCCGATTTTTTCGATTATCGATTTTCGATATTTATCGGGAGTACCTCGACACAAAACCTAGCTTAGAACACTCACAGACGCTTATAGTACAACTGTGTAAATTTTCAAGCCGTTTTGGAGTCTATAGTTAACAGACGGACACACACACACACACACACACACACACACACACACACACACACACACACACACACAGACAAAGTTTCATTTATAAATAAGTTTAGATAGTAATATAGAAATTACGGCGCTCAAATATAAAGGATCAATTTATACTTTGACTGTAGTATTATATCTCGGACATTGCGATCACATTATAATTACTCGTGTGTATATCAAATTCTGATGAGATACAAATTTACTTCCTACGGCCACCTATGTGTTTATCAGTAGAACTTTTATGACTAAATAAATTATTGTCTACAAAATATTTCTATGCTGTAAAATACATTTGTGTGGATATAAATAACCTGAAGAGGGTTGGTAAGCCTTACAGAACGAATCAGTTAATCAAATAATACGTAGCTACACGTTTATGTCATCGAGATTTATTTATATTCTCTGAACCATACATTTATTAAAATTACCGTGGTCACAATGTGAAAGATCAGTTTATGTATTGACTGTAATATAGAATCGATCCCCGACTTTTTTCTTCTTCTTTTATGTGCCATGTACTTTCAGGACGTAAGCGATCATGGCTTTCCACATCTCCCTGTCCCTGGTGGCTCTTAGCACGCTTCTCCTGTTGCGTCATGCAACCCCCGTTCTGTCATCGATTAGCTCAAGCCCATAAATCCAGAATATAAATATATAGAAACTAGTATGGCCACAAAATGAGGGATCAGTTTATATATTGATTATAATATAGAATTGATCCCCCATTTTACATCCACATTATAATTTCTTATGAACAGTTGGCATATAGATTCTTCTTATATATGCCATGTCCTTTCAGGACGTAGGCGATCATGGCTTTCCACATCTACCTGTCCCTGGTGGCTCTTAGCACGCTTCTCCTGTTGCACCATGCAACCCTCGTTCTGTCATCAGGTTCTTTAAATATGTTATCCGCTGCTTTCCCTTGCCTCTTTTCCCCTCTATCTGGCCTGTTAGTATCAGGTTCTCCAAGCCCTCCTTCCTCATTGCATGTCTCAGGAAATTCAGTTGTCTGTTCCTGATGCTCAGTGTTAATTTCCTTTTGTTTTCCATCTATTCCAAAACCTCGTCATTGCTCACATGCTCGGTCCATGATATCTGCAGCAATCTTCTGTAGAACCACATTTCATTTGCTTCAAGTTTTTCCTTCATCTTCGAAGATATTGTCCATTATTCACTGCCATATTAAAGAACCGACACCACATAGCAACCTAGTACTTTTTTCTTTGTTTCTAGTGAAATTGTCCTATTTCTTAATACCTTACTCAACTTCTGGAATGCTTCTTTCGCCATGCTAATTCGCCTTCGGATCTCAGTGTCGCACTTTCCGTCTTCTGTTAGAATACTTCCTAGATATTCAAATTTCTGTGCCTGCTTGATTTTAGAGTCCTTCACCTGTATTTGGCATTTTGGGCTGCCCTTTTTACTGATGACTATTAATTCGGTTTTCTTGCAATTTATTTGTAGTCTTTTCTTGTCAGTCTCTTCAGATACCTTCTGTAGAAGGTATTGTAGTTTTCTTTGTCTCTGCTATCAGCACTGTATCATCTGCGTACATCATATTGTTTAAATTGTGGCCTCCGATGACGAATCCTGGCATAAATTCTAGGGTTCTCAGAAGGCTCTCACTATAGAAGTTGAATAGATCCAGTGAAAAGACACATCCTTGTCTTACGCCCCTTTCAATCTGAGTATAATTGCTGAATTCGTTACCTGTCCGTATGCAGGCAGTTTGTGCTAGTAGCGATTTGATTAAAATCGGACCAGTCCTTCTATAACCCAATTTTTTTATTATCGACTTTCGATATTTATCGGGGGTAACTCGACACAAAACCTAGCTAAGGACTCTCGCAGATGCTTATAATACAATTGTGTAAATTTTCAAGAAAATCGGCTCAGCCGTTTCGGAGTCTATAGGTAACGGATACACAGACACACACACACAGACACACACACAGAGACAAAGTTTCATTTATAAATAAGTTTAAATCTTTAGTTTCTTCATTTTGATCTAAAATGTGTTGCTGAGGATACATGAATTTTCTCTTAGGGATTTCATGATGAAATGTTCATTCAACATTTTTGAAATTTGAAAATTTATTTTAATATATATATATATATATATATATATATATACACACATTTATATATATGTTTCATAACATGTATAATTACAAAAACAATAAATATACACTTTAAAGAAAACCTTCACGGCTTCTCACAATTTTATTCTATATTCTATATTCTATACTAATTTCTATCGTTGGAACAACCCTATTTCTTTATTCGATATATATATATATATATATATATATATATATGGAGAGAGAGAGAGAGAGAGAGAAAGAGAGAGAAAGGGGGAGAGAGAGAGTGTTGCAGAATTTGAGATTAAGCAGGTTATGGAATTAAGTGAATGTGAAAAAATGGATGAGTATGAGGAGGATGAAGAAAGACCGAGGTTACCATTGAAAAGACGACAAGAATAGCGAACAAAAGGACAGTATAAGACAAAAGTATTTCGAATGAGTGTCAGGAAGAACAAGGGTGTACGGCAGCTCCAGTTTAGAGAGGGTGCAGTGTCCCATGTAAAGTAGCCCAGCGATATTTAAACAGTAGGTAGCTGACTGGCTGGGTAGCAATCCATGGCGTCACACTTGACAAGGAGACTACGTCAGGACTATTGTTACACGCAGAGATACGTCATTACTATTGCTACACACAGAGATAGTGATTTTCTAAGCAAAGCTTAGATATGGCACAAAGCCGCAAGTGTGAAGAACCCAGTGAGGATAAAAAGTGCAATGTTGAGATCCAAAGATGCATTGGTATGGCCAAGAACGCATTTCAAAAGCTAGCCAGGTTACTGTAAACCAGGAAAATCTCATTGAAAACAAAGAAGATAGTGCTGAATTGCTATGTGATATCTGTCTTTCAGTATGGCAGTAAATGTTAGACGATCTTCTCAAGGATGATAGAGACGCTTGAGGCAGCGGAAATGTGGCTTTACAGAGGGATGATGAGGATTCCATGGACTAAGCAAGTGACTAATAATGAGGTGTTTGAGAGGATGGACACGTGGTGAAAAATTATGTTTAATATAAGGAAGAGACAGGATAGATTTCTGGGATATGTCATGAGGAAGGAGGGTTTGGAGAATTTAATCCTCCCAGGACGGCTAGAGGAAAATGGAGACAGGAGTAAGCAGCGGGAAACATACTTGATAGGCCTGACCAAATGGATGGCAGAGCGGAGATTGGAAGAGATACCAAACGGAAGAATTTTGAGAGCGACAAGAGACAGAGCCAAGTAGAAATACATGATCCCCTACGCCCTGGAGGAACATGGCACATGTAGAAGAAGAAGTATTTTCAGTCATTCTATTTCTTTTTTAAGACAGCCAATTAGCAAAGATACTCAAATTTGTTCACAAGATAAAGTCTCTTTATAGTTAGATTTTCTTGTTTTTTCTTATAAAGTTTACATAATTATTCTTAATGAAAGACACCATTTTTTGTTTTCAAAATTTTTATTTTTATTTTTTTTATTTTCATGGTTTTGTATTTTAAAGTCATTAATTTTTTAATCATTTCACCCCATTATAAATTGTTAATCATTTTACTGCCACTGTTGCGCAAGGGTTACATAGGGGAAAATGCGGAGCGAGAGGGGTTAGTAATAGGAAATGTCAGGAGGAGAGTAATAGACGGATGAAAATACCGAGAATTGGGGTGGAGTAGATGAAAAAAGAGCTTGAGAGAATGGATACGAGGTTAGTGAGATAGGAGATGTCTATTCACCTTACATTTAATTTCCTGGAGATTGTAGCTGTCGGGGAAGCAAGTATATGGAAAAGAATTCCACAGGCGGGAAGTGCGATAAAAGAAGCTGCGGTTACATTTTATTGGTTTTGCTATATATATATATATATATCAATTAAGGTTTTTACAAAAAAAAAGTAATATCTTTTGGTTGGTACAAGGTCGTTAAAAATCTTCATAGTTGTAATTGCTGAAAGAGTTTATGCGTACGTATGTTTGTATGCGTGTGTTTGTTAGGAGTGTCTTTGAAGTTTTCGCTCAGGTAGGTTAAGTAGATTGGTGAACAGCGAAGAAAAAGATGAGAGAGAGAGAGAGAGAGAGAGAGAGAGAGAGAGAGAGAGAGAGACAACAATAATACAATCGCTTGCCGTTTGTCAAGGGACGTGTTAATTATGCTTGTATTTTCTCTACTGCGACTGTTCTCTTGCCTCGTCCGTTTATCTCGTTTTCTGGGGCTCCAAACAGGTCCTTTGGGAATTCACACCCGGATATAATTCTGGGCTTCCCATTGAACGATAAACAAACTTCGCGTCAGTTCGCGAAAAGGGTCCGTAAAAGGAATTTGATATATATGTATATATTTTTTTTAATAATTACAGATTATTTGAATTAATGTTTTTTTTAGATGTTTTCTAGTTTTTCTATTTGCCAAAAGCCATTTCAAATCGAGGTGTGAAATTTCACGAGTTTTGTGTGCAAAGTTTTTACATTCCAGAAAATTATTTTTTTATTTTTTTTTTCTAACAAAATCAATGCGTCGGATTTAGATTTTAAATTTTGAATTTGTTTTGTTCACTACAAATTCATACAATGAAAATAATTCACTACAAACTCAGTTCGCGAAAAGGGTCCGTAAAAGGAATTTGATATATATGTATATATTCTTTTTAATAATTACAGATTATACAATGAATTACAGATTATACAATGAAAATAAATAACAAAATAAAATAAAAATAGTTAAGTGAATAAACATAAAACCAATGCAAATTCGGGGTCCTTCCCACTGCTGTCTCAGGAATCCCATCACTGCTTGATCATGTATTCAGTAGTGTAGCCGTACTCACCACGCTTGACTAAATGCTGGTGGGTGCCTCACCTATTTAACCAGTAGATAGGAGTTCTAAATTCAGAGCTGTTCTTCTAGACCGGTTTGCACCCTAGGCTATACAATTCAGTCTGCCCTGCAATTTACCAATAGTTGGGGAGAATAGACGGATTTCTTCTTTTCTCAGCGCGTTATCAATTACGACTGAGTAATAAGTTCGATCCTCACTGGGTGCTACATACTTTCAAATTAAGTACCACATTTAAGCTACGCTTTGAAAGCCACACTGCCATTTCCTAGTGTATTTGCAGGTAAGTGAATACTTATTTTACAAAGAAGTATATTTGTGTGTGGCACAAAGACGAAGGGACGGGGTGGAAAGGACAGGTCAACCCTGCCTATCCTACTCTTAGCTAAATCATTCACTCTAACAAATGACACTATCGCCCAAGAACTCAGCTTTCTCCATTCAATCTGAACACATACCAGATTCTCCGTATTTTGCTGGTGACCTAATAATAAACCCATGATCATCTTTTTACAAAAATACATAAAAATTACAATGACATAAAAGGGAAGGGTGAATTCATTAAATTAAAATAAAAGATGAACAAAATATTCATTGAATGTGTGTTAATGAGAAACCCTTCAATCAACAAAAATAATGGCTCCTTCGATTTCTTAATCCAAACCGTTATCCATTGCCCTATAAATTTAAATAATATTGCTTTTTCCCATCTTTTTAAATGTCAATGAAACAAGAAAAAACATGGACAATAAATGTAAATACAGAAAACTGAAAAATAAGCAATATTTTATTTTATAAAATATGTAACTGAGTAATAGAAAAAAAAATTAATTGAATTTGATCATAACTGATATTTTCATACGGTCACGCGATGTTGAAACACTAGTTCTTGCAAGATTACCAATGTTAAGAAATGTCTAGCCTGGTACATACCATTTGGTAATGGGTCCTGTATGCTTCAATGTTAGGGTGCTGTAATGGATAATGGATACGAATTGGAAATCAGATTGCCAAATATCCAAATTCAGTCGAATATGTAATACTAACTTTTTCACGAGTACTTTTGGATCCGCCACTTTACTGTCAATTATGTGTTAATCTGTAGGACTTGTGTATTATTCTACTATGTATCATGTTCCTTCAAAAGGTTGGCAGTCATTGCTTTTCACAATTTCTTGTCTTTGTAACTCTCAATAATTTTCTGTTTTCGTTATCTCTCTTAATACTTGTTCCGCCATCCATTTACTCAAACACTCTAGGTAGGTTATGCATTACTCTCCCTTGTACCTATTGCATACCAAACGTCACGTGAATATTAAATTTTCCAAGCCCTCTTTCTTCATTAGACATTGCATCTGTCCCTTCCTGATGTCAAATAAAATTTTTCTTTTTGTTTCCATTTTCTGTAAAACAGTAAATCATTATTGTCTACTGCCTTAACCCCAACCCCGCCAAAAAAAAAAGAGTTTCTTAAAATCTAAAACTATTTTCTGGATTAGAATAAAGAGTAAAATGTTGATAAGCGGTAAGAAAGAAATCAATTAATATACCAGTCTTATTCAGAGATAATTAACCATTTTCTGATTGTTCTGATTTTTGTGTGTTGGACATTTTCGAAAAGTTCTCGAGAGGGATAGTTTAAACTAGCAGATGCTTTCGCGATAATGTTCTCTTCATTGAAATATCACAAGCCATAGACGTATTTGAAATACAAGGAAGGATTAGTTTATTATGGTAAAAATATTTGAAAATTCTAACGAACAAATATCCCTTATGTGATTAGAGTAAGAGTTCAACGGAATACTTAAAGTTAGAAAGAGAAGATATGATTACGTATTCTAAGAGGATTTATTGAAACTAAATTGCAATGTGATCCCATAAGAACAGAAAAACCGATCAGGATGTCTTATTAGTAGACATAATGGTTCGGATGGCAGACGTAAAAGGAAAATAAAAACAACTCTTAGTTAAGGTTTGAAAGGAAAGTAAAAGAACGGACTAAATATTAGCTATAAAATAAATAACACATGATTGTCTACAAAAGAAACAGACAAAAATCTGAGTTAATTATAGGTGACATCAAAACCAAGCAGGTACATAGTTTCAATTATCTGTGTAATATGATGTGATTGTGCTAGCAGATGTATGCATCATGTCCGTTCAGGCGTAAAAAATCGTGGCTCTCCATAAATTCCTGTCTTTCTAGCACTTAATAAATTTTGTCTCTCTTAATACTTGTTCTGCCAGCTATTCACATAATGTCATTAGTTAGGTGATTCGCTGTTTTCTTATATTGGCAATATGGAAAATATATCCTATGTCCTGTGAGTGTCAAAATCTCCGAACCTTTTTTCACATTATATGATCTAGAAACTTCAAGTGTTTCTTTCTGATTCTAAGTGTCCATTTTGTTTCATTTAACTTAAAACTTTGTTGTTGGGCACATGTTTAGTCTATGGTATCTTCAGCATCCTTAGGTAAAATCAAATTTCTGTTACCTTAGGTAAGCGCAAAGTAACTAATTAAATTAAATAAAATAAAAGCAAAGTGAATAAAAGCACCAGAATATTGCTTGAGAGATTGAAAAAACAATAATCGCTACCCGGAATAATAATGAAAATTCAGTGTAGTTGGCAATGATCATACTGGAGTCTGTAATGATACTAAGAAAGTTTTCTAGAAATTTGAAGAAAAGTTGCCTTCACTCATATCTTAAAATTATTTATCTAAATAACTGTCTACGGCATCTTAAACCTTGTTGGATAATTTAATGTCGTATCTTGTTGCATTAAGAAATAAAATCTAGAGGGGATTCTACCTTGATCGTTACAATTGCAATTTCTTCAAGTTGAATGTCAACCTATATCTATCCTATATAAAGCCTCATTGGCGATAGTGGTTGTGTTACTGACACTGATGATGATAATTACAAAGAAATAAAACAAATAGATAATTAAAATACATTAGCAAAATAAGAATAAGATAAAAAGTGCAATGTTGAGATCCAAAGATGCATTGGTATGGCCAAGAACGCATTTCAAAAGCTAGCCAGGTTACTGTAAACCAGGAAAATCTCATTGAAAACAAAGAAGGTAGTGCTGAATTGCTATGTGATATCTGTCTTTCAGTATGGCAGTAAATGTTGGACGATCTTCTCAAGGATGATAGAGACGCTTGAGGCAGCGGAAATGTGGTTTTACAGAAGGATGATGAGGATTCGATGGACTGAGCAAGTGACTAAAAATGAGGTGTTTGAGAGGATGGACACGTGGTGAAAAATTATGTTTAATATAAGGAAGAGACAGGATAGATTTCTGGGATATGTCATGAGGAAGGAGGGTTTGGAGAATTTAATCCTCCCAGGACGGCTAGAGGAAAATGGAGACAGGAGTAAGCAGCGGGAAACATACTTGATAGGCCTGACCAAATGGATGGCAGAGCGGAGATTGCAAAGTAAGAATAAGAAAAATGAAAGTTAAGAATAAAAAAAAAGAATAAAAAAATAGAGTAAATCAAATTGCTAAAATATTAAAAAAACGTAATTACGCTCATGTATATCACATAAAATAAAGAGTAAGGATAAAAATTATGCAAAGAGATCGTTAGATAGTTTTATAAAATGCAAAACAGTAAGTAATGAGTTAAAAAAATTGATATATTTTGGCATGTTATTAATGACAGTTTTCATTTGAATGAATGCAGTGGAATGTGCCTGCAGTAAGGCTCACTGGGAACGCTAATTACCTAATGTCATTATACAGACTGCATAACTGAGTTTTGCAGCCGGATAAATCATCCCAATGTCTAAAAATTAACACAATGGCGCGCTTCTTATAGTGGTTCAAAAAGTAGGAAGAATCTTCTGACTGCCTTCTTGTCTGACAGCTGATGCATATGAAATATAATTTGGTTCACTCAGTCGCATGTTTGCTCAGATCAGCAACTAACACTCCACACACACACTAATATTGGTCAGATCTTGGGTTGTGCTGAAAACTTATCAATACCAGGTTTTACGTATATTATGATATGGCAAAATAAAAAAAAATCTTAATTTTGATTATCCACTATTAGTTTGATATATAGATTTGTATATAACATTTTTTACATTAATATGCATAATATACATAGAAACATATTGTTTTAAAAATATCGTTTTGTTTATTTTCTACATTAATATATATAAATATGCACAGAAATATTGTTTTAAAAATCTAGGTTTGTTTGTAAGCGCAGTAGAACGGTAAAATATACATTACATTGTTCTTCGATTTGTAGGTCGAAGCTTTCAACACTCAGGAGTACTCGTGAGGGTGATAAAGTAAAAAAAAATAAATGTAATTTTTTTTTTAATCATATCACCCCGAGCAAGGCGGTAACGCTACTGATGTGCAGGGGGCTACGTAAGAGTGAAAAGATTGGAAAAGAGAAAAGCGGAAACCACATCCTAAACAGGGAACAAGGGATGAGCCTCTGCACCTGTTCAATAGACATGGGTGGAGTGTGAACCGGGCGATAGTTTAGTCTATCTACTCCAATTGAAAAAAAAAAAGAAAAAGAAAAAGGAGTGAAAAGATTGGAAAAGAGAAAACGGGAAACCACACCCTAAACAGAGAACAAGGGATGAGCCTCTTCACCTGTTCAATAGACGTGGGTGGAGTGTGAACCTGGCGATAGTTTAGTCTATCTACTCCAATTGAAAAAAAGAAAAAGGAGTGAAAAGATTGGAAAAGAGAAAGCCGGAAACCACAACCTAAACAGGGAACAAGGGATGAGTCTCTTCACCTGTTCAATAGACGTGGGTGGAGTGTGAACCGGGCGATAGTTTAGTCTATCTACTCCAGTTGAAAAAAAAAAAAGAAAAAGGAGTGAAAAGATTGGAAAAGAAAAAGCCGGAAACCACATCCTAAACAGGAAACAAGGGATGAACCTCTTCACCTGTCCAATAGACGTGGGTGGAATGTGAACCGGGCGATAGTTTAGTCTATCTTCTCCAATAAAATACATTGAAATTTTTTCATTTTCTGTATTTTCTCAGAAGCAGAATGAAGACAGCTTGCTCCTGAATTAAAGAAATTCTCTTTGCGGTTACACGTTACTGACATGACTTATTGCGTTCCATTGCATAAAAGATAACGACACTTAAAGCAATGTACTGCTTAAAATACATTAGATTTTTTTTACCTTCACTTTTACGTTCTCACACCCCTGAAGGTGTCTCATCGGAGTCAAAAGCTTGGATCTGCATAAATAAATAAGCATATGCCTGCGTAGTAATATAGAAATAAGTTTATATGCACACACCTTTATATATGTATTAAACTTGTTTTATAAAACGCGACTGAAAATCCATGTTTACACAATTTATATTGCGTCGCCACTCGACGTATATGTTGTGGTATAACCAAATAAAATTGAAGAAGAAATTCTTAGAAGATTTTTTGTTCGAGCTGTTTTGACCATCGCTAGAACGCTAATTTTATCATAGACAACAAAGAAAAAAATTCATTGATTTTGCTATTTTTAAATGTCATATTTTCTATTTTTTATACATTGCTATATTAGAACAGACAAGGTTAAGAAACAGCCATACCCACATACAGTAGGTGCGTCAAGATATTCTAATCATTTCACCCCAAGAAAGATGACAATGCCATTAAGAATAAGCGGTTACTGGTGTTATATAGCGACAAATAACAAACACGGGTGTATATAAAAATATATGACTTATATTTTTATTGATGAACGATGGTGATGGACCGTGTGGCCTAGTGGCAGGAGTGAGAGAGCGCGCTTCTAATTAGTGGGCTTCGACGTGGTGACGGGGGGGTTCGACGGGAGCTGGCCTCTCTGCTTAGCTCGTCTAGCTTCTTCTTCGACTTCTCGAGACTGACTTTTCTGTGTTTTCGCAGTCTTTATATATCTTCCAAAAGCGGAAATTGTTTCTTCCGGTTTTTGCCTCGATCACGCGACGCCTACACGACGCCTACGTAATTCTCAGTGTCACCTGTCTGTTTGCCTGCGTAGGCATTCCGCCGCTGTCGGAAATAGGGTCAAAGTGACATCCGCTACTTTTCATCAACCGGGAACGCCCACGCTTCATCGGCCTTCTTCGGCTGGGGCCAGATTATTATATTACACTGGGTTTGAAAGAGAATGGAGACGTTAAGGAGAAGAAAGGACAGTAAAAAGAAAAAAATAGTTTTAGAAAGATAATGACAACTGGTATTGCATTATATCTTTAGGAAGCTACAAGACCTCCTACAGAAGGTAGCTGAAGAAAGTAACAAGAAAGGACTAGAAATAATCTAAAAGAAAACCGAATGCATGGTCATCAGTGAAAAGGGCAGCCCAATATGCCAAATACAGATCGGGGATACTAGAATCAAGCAGGGACAAAAATTTAAATACCTTAACATGTTATAACAGAAGACGAAAGTGCGACACAGAGATCCGAAGGCGAATTGGCATGGCAAATGAAGAATTCCAGAAGTGAGTAAGGTATTAAGAAACGGGACAATTTCGCTCGAAACAAGGAAGAGAGTACTGGATTGCTAAGTGCTGTCCGTCCGTCAATATGGCAGTAAATGCTGGACAGTATCATCAAACATGAAAGAAAAACTTGAAGCAGCTGAAATGTGGTTCTTCACAAGGATGCTGCGAATATCATGGATTGAGCATGTGAGCAATGATGAGGTCTTGGAAATGATGGAAACAAAAAGAAATTAATACTGAGCATCAGGAAGAGACAACTGAAATTCCTGGGATACGTAATGAGGAAGGAGGGCTTGTGGAATCGGATACTAACAGGCCAGATAGAGGGAAAAGAGACAGGGGAAAGCAACGGATAACATATTTGAAGGACCTAATCATGTGAATGATGAAACGAGGGTTGCATGGTGTAACAGGAGAAGGCGTGCTCAGAACCACTAGGAATAGGGAAACGTGGAAAGCCATGATCGCTTACGTCCTGAAGGGACAGGGCACATAGAAGAAGAAGAAGAAGAATGTAGCAGACAGGAAAGGATTTTAAGAGATATCCGTGGGTGAGAAGCATTTGAAAAGAAACTATCTGAATAGGACAAGCATTTGGCTAGTTTAGAACAAACATTTGGCTAGTTTAACAGTAAAACGATGTCATTTAGTTGTCAGTCAGTTAAGGGCCATACGTGGTACACGCTTGGGCGATCATGTCTCGAAAGAGACATGACTGACTGGGCAGAATATTTTCCCGCAGTAGTTTGCCATTACTTTCTGCGGTAGACTGGTTGCCATCCAAGGCTATAGAACCCAATCTGTCCTGGTATTTAACCCATAACTGGAGGGAAAAGATGAATTAATACCTTTCCCATGAGTATTTGCGCGTAAGTTAATGCAAAGAATTCAAGTGGAATTTGATCTCGGCTCTAGTAGCTCGCTTAAATTCATGTTTACTATGAGATCAAAATTTCGTTAGGATTTGTTGTTAATCATTTCACTCCAAGCAAGGTGACATATCACTAAGATTCAAGCGGCTACTACGGACAAAAGGCAATGAGAAGACTTTATTCAGGAGAAGGAAAGTACAGGTTTGAGATCGACATCTGTGGTCGTATGGACCTAATTTTATGGTATGGTTACACTTAGTCATAATTTCTGTTCTTTTATTTAATAATAATCATAATATATATATATATATATATATATATATATATATATATATATATATATATAAAAAGTTTAAAACAATTGACCTCATAGTTTATAATAACCCAACAGGCACTAAACTAAATTCTTTACAAAAAACCAATGTAGTGTACCAATTTACATGCCCATTCAGAGATTGCATCTCTGATATTACTCAAAAACCTAGTACATATATTGGTTTTACCACAACCACGCTCTCCCGTAGACTTACATGTCATCTTTCTGATCAGAGTACTATTAAACAACATTTCTCTGAAAAACATAAACATGTAGGTAATATCAGACAGATTTTGGTCAACAATACGGTGATCCTTACTCATACACACAGTAAGAGGAACCTGCAGATATTGGAGGCTATGTACATCAAATCAAAACAACCAACACTCAATAAAATCAACTTTAAAACAGGAAATAACATATTACATTGCATTTGACTAGATGGTTTTGTTGTCATTTCGCGCTATCCCGCGGTGTGACGTCATAAAACCGCATCGCAAACTTAAGAACTGCGTTTATTATTTTTGGTAACTATTGCCGTTGCCAAGCGGAGTTTTATGTCAACACAAAATAAAATCGTCGGTGATGGTGGATTTTATAATATTTCAGTTTAAACTACCTCTCTGAAGATGGCTCATGTGAGCCGAAAGCTTAGAAGAAAACCAATAAATAATTATCCAAATGTTGGAGAATTTTTGTCTTTATTTTCAACTGAAATTAAAGCAAAAATACGACGTTTAGAACGGCTCATGATTAAACATAATAGACATTCATTGTCTCTTATATTTAATAGAATATGTCTAGAAAATTACTTGCTGCCTCGATATACTAAATATATATATATATATAGCAATCGGAGTCTAACTGTACTGATGAGCTGTGATACAGCGAAACAGATCTGTCTGCGGATGACTATATATATATTAGAATAGAATTACCGTTGTATCTAGTTAACTACCTGTATTATAAGTATCATCTTTGTTGTTTCAATTTTCCTTGAGACATTTTCGTTGCTTCTGTGCTCTGTTCGTGTTATTTTCAGCATGGTAGTTAAACTTGAAAGAAAAACGCAACTAATCAATCGTTATCATAATAAGCGTAGATAGACCATCGTCTGGTTCACACTTTTCCCTGGTCTTTTAAACAGGAGTAGAGGTTTATTCCTTGTTTCCTGTTTAGGATTGGGCTTCCAGTCACTAAAGTCTCATTCATTTCACTCCCATTAATTTCTTGCATCTTAGTGGGTGGCATTTTCATCTTATTCTTAGTGAAATGATTACAATTAAATACAAAACTTTTTAATATTCTTTCCTATATATATATATATATATATATATATATATATATATATATATATATATACTACCGGCCATAATTATTAGGCCACCCCAGTTTTAAAAAAAGATGTATACTATTTTTTAGTATTTATATTGCCAAGTGGATAATTCTAAATGAAAATAGAATGGTTCTTTTGTTATTATTAATTTGCAAAATTTTACAAGGCAGTCAGACAGCCTTTGCTTTGGTCAGCCAATAAGAAGAAGAGACTAGCATGGGGAAGAGAGCACAAAAATGGACACCAGAACAGTTCATTTGATGCACATGTTATTGTGCAGTATTAACAAAAAACATTCTATTTTCACTTAGAATTATCCACGTGGCAATAAATACTAAAAAAAACTGGCTTAATAATTATGATTGTAATATATATATATATATATATATATATATATATATATATATATATATATATATATATCGTTTGGCGGGAGAGAAAATTGTTTTGTTCTTTCAGTTCGCTATTACCAAACTTTAGCAATTAAAGCCCATTTTCTTTGTCCATGTAATTAACTATTTCCCCAAGAGATTACCGATGAACGTATTTCTTTCGATACATTTTTATAGATCATGTTCTATTAAAAGGAATAAAAGAGAAAACGAAAAGAATAGAAGAGGGGGAATCTTGAAAGCATTTCACGGACGAGAACTGAATAAGCTTATTTACCACTAAGTCTTTTGTCGTGTCGGTATTATTTGCGAAAACCTAAGTGCACTAAGGTCAGTGGAACTGATGGAAAATAAAAGACTCAGAAGTTATAACAAAACTTCTATCCTTCTTCAGTTTTATTTCTCAAGGGTTTGTTGCTTTTATTATTTCGATTCTTTCCCAACTCGAAATCGATCGGAATAATAATCAGTTTGGTCGTCAAAGCAACAGAACAAACGCCATTGTTAAAAAAAATAAAATTCTTACCGACAAACGAAGTCTAATCGCTGCTGTCTTGGAGAGGGCGATTAAACAAAGATACGAACTGAAGGTGATATGGGTTGTGACAAGTTGGAACTTTAAGAGATAGAAAGCAATAACTAAAAATTTATTTACGGTTGTTACAAAAATTGATTTTTTTTTTCAAATAATTTATTTTAATACTTATATCTTATTTATATTTATGATGAATCGTTCAGTAATTTCCTTCCATTATTTACGATCTTCTGCTAACGACTATAGAAATGACTAAGTATTTAATACTTACATCTTTAAGTATTTAATACTTATATCTTATTTATATTTATGATGAATCGTTCAGTAATTTCCTTCCATTATTTACGATCTTCTGCTAACGACTATAGAAATGACTAAGTATTTAATACTTATATCTTTAAGTATTTAATACTTATATCTTATTTATATTTATGATGAATCGTTCAGTAATTTCCTTCCATTATTTACGATCTTCTGCTAACGACTATAGAAATGACTAAGTATTTAATACTTATATCTTTAAGTATTTAATACTTATATCTTATTTATATTTATGATGAATCGTTCAGTAATTTCCTTCCATTATTTACGATCTTCTGCTAACGACTATAGAAATGACTAAGTATTTAATACTTATATCTTTAAGTATTTAATACTTATATCTTATTTATATTTATGATGAATCGTTCAGTAATTTCCTTCCATTATTTACGATCTTCTGCTAACGACTATAGAAATGACTAAGTATTAACTCAAAACTTTCATCAAGTCACGTTTTAAACCTACACATCGTTGATGAACACCTCTCTAAATGGTAGAAAGAGACCAAAATATCTGATAGTCTAAAAAGCTAAATCAGGAGAATCAGGTGAAAGTAACAAAAGTTCTTAACCGAGTTCTTTAAATGCATGTTTGGTCATTTTGGAGATATGGTGACGACTATTATCATGTTGACTAATCACACTGTATCATAGGTTCTTATCGTTTCTGCTGAATTTTCTCTTTGAGCCTATTTCTTCAATATATACATTAGAATTGTCCGTTTGGTTGTTTTAATGTATTTTATAGTAAATTAGTCTTTACGAATCCAACTAAACACGGCTCAATCGCTTGTGTGGAAACGAATGAGTATATGTAACAACCTAATATTAAAAAATAGCAAAATTTTATTAGGTATTATTACAGTGGAATATTAGCTAATTTTAATTAGCACTTTAAAGTCCACCGTCACTTTTTTTATTTATTCTAATGGCATAAATATAAGAAAACATGTTCATATAAGAAAACTTTTCATATAGTAAAACAAGGCAGCCATCGATGTACGCTTTTGTTTTCTTTTCTATTTATTGATCTAAGATGTCAAGTGTCGTAATAGTTTTGCTCATCTCCAAGAGTAATGAGAATATTAGCCATTTCCTTATAAGAGACCATTCAGCATTCACTGACCAAGTAAGTAGTACCACTCTTGTTTGAAATTTATAAAATATTCTTCTTAAAACCATTTTTTTTTAGAAAAATACGGTTCTCAAGTCCAGATGTTTGTGCAGCTGATGTATTGTATAGCTATTTGGAACCTGCTTTCTAAAACACAAACAAAGTATTAAGAAACAAGAAAAAATCGTTATAAACATAGAAAAGAACAGAAATCTGTTATTTAATATCAGTCCTTCTATATGACAGTGAATCTTAAACAATGTCGCTGCCGATAATGAAAATCTTCAAGTAACAAAAATGTGACCCTACAGAAGGATACTGAGAATACCACGGGCTGAACTTATGAATAACAAACAAGTTTTAACGATAAAAAAAGACGCTTATACGGGGAACCAGAAAAAGAGAGTTGAAATTTGCAGGACTCGTAATGAGGAAACGGCTACGAAACACTGACCCTCGCAAAACATATTGAAGGCAAGAGGGACAGAGGAAAGCAGCAAATAAACTACATGTTGAGCTTGTGTAAATGAATTGGCAGAACAAGATTGGGAATATAATGAAAAGACAAACCTTGCTAAGATCCACAAATGATGAGAAATTGTAAAGTGCCACGATCTCCCACGTATTATTTTATCACAAAAGCACAAATTGCCATGGTTAGACTGATTAATTGTGTAATCAGCGCGGACTCACAATTATCATCATCTATTGATTAACATAAACAACAATCATAATAGGCTGATAATTTACAAACATGGATAGGAAAGATTCTCTTTCTGTGCGTCTGGATTATAATTGAGTATTGGATTGCACAATGTTACTGGTTTCTTTGGTTACAATTTTTGATGTGTTATAAAGATAGGAATGTTTCAAAGTAGAAAGACGTATAGTAATGATGAATATATAATAAAGTTTATACTTACGAAAAACAAAACTTAGCTCGAACTAGAACTGAAGATAGAAATAACAGATATGACAGACAAACTGGTGTCAGCTGCTTTGAATGATGAACTCGTGAAAATGCAAAAAACAAAAAAACAAAAAAAAACCGCTCAGCACAGACGTTATCATTTACACTATTTACATGGTTCGTACTGCTGTTCTCATCTTCGTTGCCATATTCACGAAATTTCAGCCGTTGTACGCTCCGGTTATTTTCAGGCTATTCAAATTTCGAATTGAACTCTTTTTCGTCTACCAGGGTAGGTTGTTGTAGTTCCACGTGACAAATGTACTGTATGAGAAACTATCGACCTTCTATCAAATTATGACCAGAAATGCACCCTGGAGAGCAAATTATACCCGTGTGTGTCCGCAGGATGACAAAACGCATGATAAATGAAATCTTCCCCGGCGTAAATCCCTTGAAACCGATGAATGCCGAAAAATAATCCTGAAAAAAATGCCTAGATTGTAGTTATGGTTTTCTTCTTTTTGAAAATTCTTACAATTGTGATACTGCCTATACTGGGTTGGATAGGCATCCATCCGCTAATATTTTTTGTACTGATATGGTGTTCAGGTAAATAAAAGAGATTTTCATGAAGTTGGTTGAATACTAGTTTTATTGAACTGGTTCAGTGACAAAAGAATCAAAGACCAACATTATTGGTATGTTGAACATTGAGCATTTAACACATGAAAATGTTTTCTTTGATGGCATCAGTCAGATTACAGTTAATTGTTTCACCCTCAGATTACATTGATAGCCGATTGGATATGCAGCTAATCGTTTTTAGCCCAAAGCGTAGCAGGTGTGATTGAGCATAGTTTTGATTGGGAAAACTATTTCAGAAAATTAGTCGGAAGTGGACAAAAATGATTCTTTCACTTTTGAATTGGCCTTATGTCTTGAATTCATATTTCAGCTGAATTGTAACTTGGCTTCTTCTGTTGGGGATCTTGACATAATTCTCTTAGGCGTCGATACTTGGCGATCTTCAATTCGGATTTGCGTCAATTTTATATATAAAAATTTTTCTCTTTTGTTTTTTCTTCCGCTGTTATTTAATCTTACTTGCACGCCAAGCACTCAAAAGAAACTTTGCTTAGACAGCCTTCAGCCGACAGCAGGCTTACATTCGCCCGTCAGCTTTTTGATTGACAGCTTTTATCAACAATCCACATCAGAAGTCGGCTTTAACAAAGTTAGCATTTATATAATTTTCCAAATTAACTTTTTATTTTTTTAAAAATCCTATATGTATTTTATATACTAGTAAAACCTACAGAACATCGATGCATTGTCTATTATTTATTGTTAAATTAATTTCTAGTTAGTTAAATATCTGTACTATCTAGGTTTTGATATCTTTTATTGGTAGCTAGCATCTTGGTTTGTTACTCTTGCTGACATTCAGTCTTTAATAGTTGACTTAGTTCGTTTTTAAGGAATTCCTTTACTAACTTGTCTTCGAGTTGATGCATTTTTTGGGAATTTGGCATTAATATGATTTCTTGAAGTGCGTATCTTATGTTATTAAGATTGCGCTAACCGATAATAAATCCTGGTAGGACTTCTAGTTCTAGTTCTGTCAGGATAACCTTGCAGTATATATTAAATAATATGAGAAGGCATATCATTTTGTTACGCTACTTTATATTTTTCTGCATTTTATTTTTAATCATTTCAGCCGATGCAATGCGATAAAGTGTCTAAGGCAAAAGGGATTACTGGGATTGAAAAGGAAAGAGAAAACTTTATGAGAAGGAGCTGGAAACCCAACCCTAAACTGGAAACAAGGGATAAAACTATTCCAAAAAGAAGGAGTAAGAAATTTGAATCGGAGGATAGGTGAAATTATCTCCTCCTACAGAAAAAAACAAAACAAAAACAAACAAACAAATAAATAATAAAACAATATAAATAATAAGTAAAAATTAAATTGAAAAATAGTATGAGTTAATCAACTTTTGGAGTTTCCACACGTCAGAATAAATTCATGTATTCAGGTACTTTTAAGACTGTAATATAGTTGAATTTACCTTCTCTTCTAAAAACGAATAAAACAAAAAGCAAACAAAATAAAAAAAGCAGAAAAACGTGATAAAACTAAACTAACATTTACGTAATTTATTATATTTTAAAACACTGGAGAAAGGGAAAACTATAAATATATAAATTATATATATATAAAGTACGATCACCATAGTTAAGGAACGTCAAACCTGGTCAGTATCTATATGCGTAACAGTTTGAGAATAAAAGATACTGTAAGCTTGAATGTGAACACCAGACATTGTAGGCTTGAGCGGTTTAATAGATAATGGCTCGGAGTTGATAGTAGGATAGCAGAGTTCCTTGTATTGACTTACGCGTTAATATAATTTGGAAAGATATAAATACATGGCGGCTACCCACATCTATATAGGATCTATAAGTTAATTAGTAAGGCTTATATCACTAAACTATGATTAATCATGCAAGTTAAAAAATATTTTCTGACTTTAAATAATCGGCGGACGGTTGATAAGCTGTAAAAAACGAATCAGTCAATCAATCAATTAAAAGCCATTCAAAGGTATGGAGTTACAGTTGAAGCCATAATAATGAATGAGATGTTTGAAATGAATAAAAGAGAAGTTTGTAGGAAGTTAACATTTTGAAGATATGGAGGATGGATAAAGATACGAAGAGCATTATTTTGTAATGTTCAAGGGAGGAAGCATCCAAAAGGGGGTATAATTTAAGATATAGCAGTTCTTAAAAATTTCTGGGTAGAATTTAGTTCTGCAATTTGAAACGCGGAAGAATTGCAGATAGACAGAAAGAATTCTGAAACGAAATTCTGAAACTTTAGTCTGCAAATATTGTGTCAAAGATGTGATTGATATACAGTGGTTCATGATAAGTTTTAGTAAACCTTGAGTAGAGACATTTTGGCTTGGGTAATCTCAGTTTTTTTCAGACATTACCATATTAGCATCAATCTACTCTCATCTATGAACGATAGTTGACTTATATTTTGCAATGTAAGATCGTGGATGTAAGCCAATTAGTGAATTTCAACGAAGGCAAATAATGGGATGGCAGATGGCATCAGTGTGACAAGTTAAATAGAGAAATTGCTAGTTTTATTCCAGGTAATTTATCAAACGCTTAATAATATTTCCAAGAAATTTAATAAAGAAAGCGATTGTCGTGTATTATATGAAAGTGGCAATTAACACGTTGACTTCTAGGTGTCAATTACGAAATCTGACTTCAAACACCGACTTACTAATAGACAGCTTAGACGATATTTTTTAGATGATTTATAGCTTAACTGAAGTCTTAACATTGTTCCCACACAAAAAGCGAATAAACTTGCTATTGGGTTGGGTCACGAAGATGAAAAATATCAGAAAATGGCAAACAAGTGTTCCTAGTTGGCATGAGATAACTCTTAGTCAGCGTCATAATAAAATACTTCCAACCACGAATTATCGTAATGTCACTGAAACGAATAAAAGCAAGAAAATTGTAGAAAATATCACACACACACACACACACACACACACACACACACACACACACACACACACTTTACCTTTGGATTAATGTGCTCATCGTTGTTTTTGTCTCGACATTTTAGCCTCTGTATCTGACGACCATCGGTCATTGTCGGTCAATTCTAGTAACCTTCAGGGAAATTTGGATTGAACTCGCTGTCTCTGTTTAGGGATATTTTACCTTTTTTAATTTATTTCTGCTCAGGTATTGCTCTTTCTGGTTTCATTGAGTTTTAAATATCGTGTACCTTACCCAGAGGTGGAACTCGTAATTGCTATAGCAACACTAGACAATTGTAACATAGATAAAATAAAGGCTTCAGTTACAAGTTTTGATGCTTTCACTCGTGCAATTATGTCACTCAACTTCCAGAATTCTTCTTCTATGGGCCCTGTCCCTTCACGTTTCCTCGTTTCCCTATACCTGGTGGCCCTTAGCACACCTTCTCCTGTTACACTACACAACCCTCGTTCCGTCATCCACCTGATTAGGTCCTTCAAAAAAGAAAATTAATACTGGGCATCAGGAACAGACAACTGAATTTCCTGGGACATGCAATGAGGAAGGAGGACTTGGAGACTCTGATACTAACAGGTCAGATAGAGGGAAAACGTGACAGGGGAAAGCAACGGATAGCATATTTGAAGAACATATATTACGAACAAATACCAACGCTTAATTAAAAAAAAATGAACTGATCCGAAGTCGAATTGGCATGGTAAAGAACGCGTTCCAGAAGCGGGGTAAAGTATTAAGACACAGGGAACTTTCACTAGAAACAAAAAAGAGAATACTGGATTGCTATGTGATGTCAATTCTTCACTATAGCAGTAAATGCTGAACAATGTCATCAAAGATTAACGAAAAACTTGAAGCAGCTGAAATGTGGTTTTACAAATGGATGCTGTGGATATCGTGGCCCGAACATGTGAGCAATAATGAGGTTTTGGAAAGGATGGAAACGAAAATGAAATAAATATTGAGCATCAGGATGAGACAACTAAAATTTCTCGGACATGCAATGAGGAAGGGGGGCTTGGAGAGCCTTATACTAACAGGTCAGTTATAGAAAAAAAGAGATAGAGAAAAGCAAAGGATGACATATTTGAAGGGCCTGAGCAGATGGATGTCAGAACGGGGGTTGCGTGGTGTTACAGGTGAAAGCTTGCTAAGAGCCATCAGGGATAGAGAGACGTGGAAGGCCGTGATCGCATAGGT